>SRMA01026412.1:0-109172 GCA_007224835.1 Danionella cerebrum
TCAACTTTATGCTATTGTTTGATTATTGGCTATCAATCTATTAATTGCTGTATTGACATTCTGTTAATTAACTCAAATTACTGTAATCACTTTATAGCATTCAATTGTTTGTTATTAATCTATTATTAATTATTTGTTTACACCCTTATCAATGAACCTTTATGTCTAACATTACATGTGTTTGTCTGTTAATTACTATATGATATTAACAAATATATGTCGTCTCTGAATAATGTTGCATTGTTCACATTTTATTAATTTAATCTATCAATCGTCTATGTTATGTTTATCTATAGGATTCTTTTTTTTATTGACTTTTAGTTATAAATCTATATGTTTTATATTCTACTACTATTTTAATAATAATCCAGTTGCTACATTTAATTAATTACTCTGATAGCGAAATGCTTAAATATTATTATTGCTCATTAAAGTGGATTTATTTATCAGTTCACCTGGAATTCAAATGACTTTAAATACAATTTAAATCTTTATTTCTATCTCTTTAACAAAATATTGTTTAAAATATTTTAAGTAATATTTAACATATTTTATCATACTTATCTCTCATTGTTGTCTATCAATAATCTATTATAGTTTATTAATCTCTTTAAAATGTTTTTCTATGTTATTTCAATAGTCGAATAATCTTTTAATATCTCTAGTTGCTCTTCATTAATCGCTCTAAAATGCTCTGTTATTCGAATATATTAAATGAATATTGTTGCTCTGTATTTAGTTTTGTGATCTATTCAAACTCAAAACATTCTATTACTTAATCTATTATTTACTGCAAACTTTCTCTTGATTTAGTACTGAATTAATGCAACTTCTGTAAAAATCTGTTCTTTAAATCAAGACAGGGTTGTTTTGTAGATAAACTCTGCCTTTGGTGTCTGCGAGTTCTGTTAGGGCTTTCATGTCTTCTCGTGTTTGTTCTTGTGGTGGTCACATCCAAATTCTTCCCAGGGAAACAATGATTGAATATCAAAGAGGAGATTAGGGAGGGTATTATATCATTTACTGCCCCTGATGTCCTCGTTTTTTATTTTTCTGCCCCACAGATGAAAACACAGTGTGTTTCACCAAGCACGAGCCCGTCGGTGTGTGTGGAGCAATCATTCCGGTGAGTCCGAAATGAATCATTCCGAATCATTCCATGTTGGTTGATTCCAACAAACACGTCCATCGTTGGTAAAGATGAAAATGTTTTTTTATTCAATTTCTAGAAATCCACTGCATATTCTTATTTTGTACCGGTTCCCACATTACCCACACCTGTTATGTGTTTCCATACTGGTTGCACCCTTGTGTATTTAAAACTTCTGTTTGAATCTTTGTCCCAACATTGTTTCACTTCTGTCTGTTTTTAACACTGTATTACCACATGAAGAGTAACAATGAAGAAACAAATCTGAACAAGGTTTAGACCCCAGTAACAATAGCACTGTGATAAATCTGCGGTTTGGATCCCATGCTGTACCTGACGTCTCAGTTTATATATAGTAGCCAACGCCTGTCTAGGGTCTTTCAAACACATGTAAGAATACACCTTGAACACAGAAACACAGACGAGCACAAATACACCACTCCCTCTTGCAGATATCACATGAAATATTACTGTGTTATACCCATTTATAAAAGCCTCTCTTGGTTTCCTCACTTTAAAGGTTTGTTTACTCTCCTATCATAAATCTAGTGTGTCTTTTGTTAACGTCTAAATCCTCTCTAATTCCTATAGTAGAGAAGCAAAGTGACCCTGACCAATGAATGAAAGCTGATTCTTGTGAGAGGCATTCGCTCCCAAATGTCATCAGAAAAAAATGTGTTGATATATAAAAGCCTAGTGGTTGCTAGAGTCTCAGAATTGTTGCCATGTCATTTTTAAGTGTTTAGGAAAGACTTGAGACGTGTATTGAAACAGCAAATCTAGTAGTTTAGAATGGCACCAGGCAATTTCTAAGGTGAACTTTTAGCACAGACATAAGCCGCATTTATTGATAGAATAAATTCATGGTTGCTAGGGTGTTTGGAATGGTTGCTAGGTCATTTCTAAGGTGAGTGTTTTGCAAACATAAGCCATGTCAACTGAAATAAATTAGTGATTGGTACAGTGTTTGGAACGGTTACTAGATCTTTTCTAAGGGGAATTTTTTAGTATAGACATAAGCCACTTCTACAGAAATAACAAATTTGTGGTTGCTAGGGTATTTGGAATGATTGCTAAGTAATTTCTAAGGTAATTTTTTGACATAAACATAAGCCACTTCTACAGAAATAACAAATTCATGGTTGCTAGGGTATTTGGAATGGTTGCTAGGTCATTTCTAAGGTTAGTGTTTAGATGACATAAGCCATGTCTATTTAAAATTGCTAGGGTATTCGGAATGGTTGGTAAGTAATTTCTAAGATAAATTTTGGGCATAGACATATGCTGCTTCTATTGAAATGGCAAACTTGTAGTTGCTAGGGTGTTACTAATGTTTGAGAGGTCATTTCAAAGGTGATTTTTTTCAAAGACATAAGCTGCTTCTATTGAAATAAAAAACTTGTGGTTGCTAGGGTATTTGGAACAGTTGCAAGGTAATTTCTATGGTGAGCGTTTAGCAGACATAAGCCAAGTCTATTGAAATAACAAATTTGTGGTTGCTAAGGTGTTTGGAATGGTTGTTAGGTAATTTCTAGGATGAATTTTGGGCACAGACATAAGCAGCTTCTATTGAAATAACAAACTTGTGGTTGCTAGGGTGTTTGGGACGTTTACTAAGTAGATTCAAGGGGTAGTGTTAAGCACAGATCTATGCCATGACTTTTGAAATATCAAACTAGCTGTTGCTAGGGTGTTAGGAATAGTTGCTGGTTGCTTCTATGGGAAGTGTTTATCACAGATCACTTGTCTATTGGCACACCAAACTAGTAGCTGCTAACATGTTTAAAATGGTTGCTAAGGTGAATATTTTTGGACAGCTATAAGCAATGTCTATTGAAATATTAAACGAGGGGTTGCCAGGGTACTTAAATGGTTGCTAGGAGTGTCAAAAGGGTGCACATGCACCACAAATACAATTCAGTCAATGCATATTTATTGAAATATAAAGCTAGAGGTTGTTGGTATCGCTAGGGTGTTTTGAATCGCTGCAATCATGATTCACTTGAGTCAGTAGAGCATGGTGCTTCCGACACTTTAGTTTGTGGGTTTGATTATGGGATTACTGAATGGTTGATCTGTGGTTTCTCAAGCGTTAAGACTAGTACCACTCTTACTTGAGAAATAAAACATATGCCAATATATCATATCAAACATTCAAACAAGTTTTGCATAGCCTAGAAACCACATAGCAACAGGAACTCTGATTGTCTTTTCTGATCTGCCTGCAGTGGAACTTCCCTCTGCTGATGTTCATGTGGAAGCTGGCTCCTGCTTTGGCCTGTGGGAACACAATCATCATCAAACCGGCTGAACAGTCCCCACTCTCCGCTCTACACATGGGAGCACTCATTCAGGAGGTTAGAGAAAGTAGCTATGCTCTGTAAGAGTGACAAACCCACAGAGAGTGGAGTAGTAGGAGTGGAGAACACTCAGTCTGCTGCAAAAGTTTTCAAAGTTTTGAAAGAAAAGTTTTCATGCTTTAAAGTTCACTTTTTAAAGTTTTCTGAATTATAAAAAGCTTCTTGACACAATTTTTTTTATGAAAATGTTCACATTGCCATCAAAGCGCCAGAATAATTTCCAGCAGGTTTAGTTTTTTCATCTTCAGGGTTAAAAGACAGAAAGCTTTACAAACAGAGTGAACATGGTTTCAGATTGGCTGTTCATTTGCAACACTTAAATACCGGCAACATGGTGGCAGGCCATGCAAAAGATTTAGTCTAGTACCTTACAGTTACACAAATTCTTCCTGGGTTGACATTAGACTGCAAAACATGTTAGTGTCAAAAAATATAAATAATCTTAATTTATGAGTTTTAAATGAATGTCAGTCCACAAATATTTTTCTGTTTTTCAGAAAATCGTTTTCTATGTTCTAAGCTTTTGACACCAGGTTGGCTATGCTCAAAAGGGGTTCCATGCATCCTTAGCTGTGGATGCTAATGTTTTAATGTGTAAAGCTGTTTAGCATGCTAATTTGCTCCCCCTCCCAGGCAGGTTTTCCTCCTGGAGTTGTCAACATACTTCCTGGCTTCGGGCCAACGGCTGGAGTGGCCATCGCCAACCACATGAACATTGATAAAGTGGCATTCACAGGATCCACAGAGGTGATGAGAAACACTTGCTGGCATCAAACACACAGTGTCTACGTATACCCGTCAGAGTCATAGCCAATTACTGATTTCAGTTCTGTCAGAAAGTGCAACATTCCTCTCAGTAAATTCAAATGTTGCAATGGTTTGGTATTTATGTGTTTATCGTTTTTCTGTGCATCAGATCAACACACAAGAAGAAAAAATGACACAGAAAGAAAAAAATGAAAAATATTATTGACACCATTAACTTAATATTTGGTAGCACGTACTTTGGACAAAATAACTGATATTGATTGTTTTCTGTAACCATGAATGAATTTCTGACGGGAATGTTATTTGCCTTCTCCTGGTTGATTTCAATTGATACAGATTTTTCTGTCTGTTAAATCCCTCACCCAGAAGTAAGTGTGTCTTTTCCATTGACTTCCTTCGGCTGTAATTCTGTAATTGGCTGAATAAAGCATCCCTTCTCCAATGCTTTTGCCAAATGATAACTTGTTTTCTCGACTGTATATAGCATTGGTCAAGTGTCTGTGACCCTTTAGGGCGATATTCCTCCAAACTTCAATGAAGGACAAAGTTCCACTCATCTACGAATCAAAGGTTCAAATAAATGTCAATAATAAACTTATGGAGCGTTGTGGTATGATTCTGTTCTCCCCACACGAGAGACAGAGTTCTGAGATCTCAGGGCGACGAGGAAAGACACATGACAGAGAGTTCATGTATCAACCAAGTGCCAGTTTATTGACAGTTTCTTCAGGGTTTTTATCCATTGTAGAGATCTGGGGGTGTGAACAAAGTTCCGCGTAATTAAAAGTTGTTATGAGATGCAGACCCCAGTCTCTAGAGTTGAGTGGGGCAAATAAGTCTCTTCGATTTTTTTGCTCGGTCAGCCTGGCCTTGGATCTGTACTGTCACGTGCACTCTTAAATGCAATGCAAATGAAGAGACTGTAGGTTTTCTGTATCTGAATGTCTGACATAATTCTGGAATTTCTGTCACAGGAGACAGGGGTATAAACATGTTTTATTAGCCATAAAGTTGGGCATTTTAATGAGTCACTTTGGCATTTTAATGAGTCAGCTCAAGTGGTCAGTTGAATTGAACAGATGAATTGTAGGACCGTTGACCCTTTTTCAATCAATCGCTCAATAATTTGGTTTGTGTTATCTCAACCAATCACAGACAATTTCTGTTTAACATTGAACAGTATTGGTTATGGTGTTTCCTTATTTAAAATACCACAAATCACATATTAATACTAGAAAAACAACCAACACAGCATTGATAAGAACAGACGTTTACCAGCTGTGCCTGGCAAATAGGAATTCCTTTTAATCCTTATATTAACCTTTAGAAGTCTCTGTACGCACAGGTGTGTTTATCAATCACAGCAGCTGTTTTGAATTAAGTAGGAGTGATGCAACCCAGCAATTGTTTAATTTTGATTTCAAATGTAATGTGTAGGTTTCAAAAAGGTTATTGGTTTTCATATTTTACAGACCATAAATCGGTACCGTTAGTGGCATCTAATGGTGAAAAGAAAGGGTAACTCTTGGAAGTACAAGAGGTCTGCCACAAAAAAAATCCTCTTATGCAATCGTTTTTTGGGATCAGTATATAAGAGTTTTATAAGGTTCGCCTGTTTTTTTTTCCACATTGTTTTGACTTTGTCTTTGCATTTTGCGGGAATGTATTCATTTTTATTTAGTCTCTAAACTTTTGATTTTTGTTATAAAATATAAAAAAAATTCTAATTTTTTCAAGCGAAATAATGATAAAATGTAATACTCAGATTTGTATGTTGTGTACAGTGGTGGGCAGTAACAAAGTAAATGTAAATTTCTAATGTACTTAAGTAGCTTTTTCAAGTATTCAAGTATTTTAATTTGGAGAGACTTTTTACGTTTAACTTCACTAAAGTTTAAAGTCAAATAACTTGCTTTTTACTCAACTACATTTTGAAAAATCAGTTGTTTCTTTTTATTTATGAGTAGATAAAAATAGAATTGGTCAAGCGTGTGCGTTTCTGCTCACCACCAATCAGGGTCCATAATGCCATAATAAATCAAGGTACTTTTGATACTTAGGTACATTTTCAGGCAAATACTTTTGTACTTTTATTCAATAGAAATTCTGAAGGAGTAATATTTTACCTAGTGTATCTCTACTTTAAGTCAAGTACTTGATTTGTGTACTTTGTCCACCAATGATTTTGTACAATTTCAGGTTTGTTGTGGAATTAAAAAATGAAAAAGCATTTTTTTTAAGGAGTTTGTAAAATAGTAAAAAAGCTTAAAAAGGCCCTTACTTTAGGATGCTCAGTTTGGCTTTTTACGTAGCTGCTTCCTTTTGACATGTAACGATTAGCAAGAATTATAAGGTGGAGCTGTGTGTTTAGCTGTAACTACCTGGATGGAGTGCAATCTCCCCAAGTGATGTAGATCTGTAGACTAGCCTTACTTCATAGTATTCCTTGTAAAATTCTCTTTGGCTGTATTGTTCCTTCAGCTCTTAAATGTCAACAATACTGCTTGGATTCTTAGTTTGTGACTCCAGTAAACATGCACCTATTTTGCTGCCTCACACCATGAGGCGTGTGGTGACGAATTGTTGTATGTATGTGTTCAGGTCGGTCAGCTGATAAAAGCAGCAGCAGCTCACAGTAACCTCAAGAGAGTTACACTGGAGCTGGGAGGAAAGAACCCATGCATCGTGTTCGCAGACGCTGACTGTGAGTAGAAACTCACCTAAAACAAAAAAAAAACCACTTCCCAAATGTAATCTGAATGAACTTGCCTTGCATTCTTGTGTATGTATTCCTGTAGTGCAGCTGGCGGTGGAGGAAACTCAGAAGGGGGCGTTCTTCAACCAGGGACAGGCCTGCACTGCTGCATCAAGGGTGTTCGTAGAGGAGTCGATTTATAAAGAATTTGTGCGACGAAGTGTTGAACGAGCAAAAACTATTGTAATTGGGGACCCAATGGAGCCTCGAACTGGACATGGGCCACAGGTAAGATTCACAATGCATCCACCAACCAATCAGATTGTACATGAGCAACAGATACATACATCAACAATATACTCCATCAAGTGATGTCAGATTTTTTTATATAGGGCTTTTAAACAGATGCTTCAAAGCATCTTCATTGAAATATGCAGGAGCCTATGCTGACAATCACGCACCTCCCAAAAATCATAATAATTATCTGTTATAAGCTACATCGTTATCTGGTGAAGGTGATAAAACTACACAGTTGAGGGCCAATCTGTAACAAAAGCTTCAACATTCAACCCCTTTAAGAGTTTTCGGGAAACTTTGTTTGTTCTTGAATGTTTTGTCATCAAGTGCAAAATTTTATGGTTTGGAAAATATGTGTTAATTCTTTAATTGAGAAAGTGAAGGGAACTAGTTTTTTATTTCAGTTTTTTCTTCTCTTTCCATCGGTTTGGGTTTGTCCCCCTCCATCAGATTGACCGGAATCAGTGTGAGAAGATCTTGGGACTGGTCGAGTCTGGGAAGAAAGAAGGGGCGAAGCTAGAGTTCGGAGGCTCTGCAGTGGAGGACAAAGATCTGTTCATTCATCCCACCATCTTTTCTGAGGTCAAAGATCACATGCGAATCGCTACAGAGGAGGTACTTTGGCACTTTAACAATCTAAAGTGAATTAAATGACAAAATTTTATTTATGCTCTGGGTAAATTAAGGTTTAACAGTGGCCTCTTTGGCTTTTTGGATTGCAGACACTAGAGTCGTGCAAAGTATGGCATGTTTTGCACTGTTTTAGAGGCAACTGGCCCTAGAGGCAGCCTCAGGTTGTCAGTCACTTCCTATAATCTATCTGGAGGAAACTTGGTGACTTGTTTTCTGTGAATGGCATCTTATCGCCCCCATGTGGACACAACAACACATTACATATAATACAGCCTACACTAGCGCTTGTACTGTATGAGAGCTTGCCCAAACAGGAAACATGTATTACTTTGTTTTAAAGAGGTGAAAGACAAGCTGATATGCATTGATACAAGTTCCGGTGCAAAGATGCAGTGATGCAGAAGGCTCTCACATACTCTGTCATTATAAGAGCTTACTAACCAGGTTGCTGTCTTCTCTGGGCAAAATAAAATATTTATTTAAAATATTTTATCACAACATGTGTTGTGTGTATTTGGTAAAGTTGTTATTTAGTTAACTAGATGACTGTCTAAAATAGCGTTATGTTATGACTGTGAAGGGTTTTGAACAGTACTGTCGCTCCACCTACTGGTGGAGTTTTCTACATACTTGATTTTGTTTATTTCAGAGAGCTTTTACGTTTCATGCATGTGTTCTTAACTTAAAAAGCTTTTAAAAGAAGAGAAGTAGAGAAGAACTAAAAATGCTGACATTTCCCAATAAGAAACTATTTTACTGTAATTCGAGTTCCCAATAGTTTTCACTCAAGGTTCAATTAAAGTTAAACAAACCAAAATGATACCAAGGCTCAGAGATGGGTACTCACTAATTACCTTTACTTAGTTTATAGTTGGGCTATTAGTTTAAGCAAATAGTGTACTTTGACCTCAAAGACTAAATGAAGTGCTTTAAGTGGACAACAAGAAGTGGAGGTTCTTTCTTTAATTAATGGAGGTCAGAACATGGACCGCATGGTCCCAGCCCTCGGAAAAGAGGTGGTACTCTAACGAGCTATTTTTTAGAAGTGGTGGTCCTGAATACCCGAGTACCAGCTCACTTAAAGCACTGGGTACATCTAAAGTCTAAAGGGTTCAATGACATGAGACAGTTCTCAGTCAGATAAAGACATGCTTTTTATGTATATTTTTTATTTGAAAGATGTAGCTAAAATATGTTAATTTATAATGAAATATGTCTAATATCAGATAAAATAATAATAAAGAACACAGAATAATGTTTATGTTCAAAGTGACATCCAACACTTACCCGTCTCAGTGCAGCAGTGATAAGAGCATTGCCATTTTTACATAAAGAAATTCTGAAAACAACAAACATATTTAACGGTAGAATAATGGCTTCTCATACTGGCAGGAGGGAGAGCAGTGGAAATTGTTGGCATGGGATCAACTTTAAATACAAAACCAAAAAGCTTATTGTTTCTGCAAACCCCAGAGATGTTTGCCTGTAGTTGACAAAACCGTGAACATCGGACGTTTTGGCAATTTTGTTGCTTCTAAAAATGAAATCCACTCAGAGCTTAAGATTCTAGCACTGATATGATTTCAGGCTTTAAAACAAGTTAATGGTTTAACAGATAAACGTTTTCCCATAAAAGTCACTTAACCAATCACAGTGTGTTTGAGGATTCCATTACCTTTCATCAAAAAGTTTTAATCATGTTGAACTTAGCAAACTGCTTCTTAGCCATTGTTCTTTTGCAATAGCCAAATTTGGCCTCAGAGAAACTTTCAATGAATAAGGAGGTACTTTACGCAACATTCACTTAAGGGAAATTTTAGATGAGACTTTACACTTAGATAATGTCCATAAACAACATTCACTGGTTTCCTTCAGAAAGGCACATTTTGTTTAGTTATAATCACTGTTCCCAGACGTATCAGTTTTGTTGTTGTATAATGTTAGACTTCGCAAGGAATGTTATTTGTGATCTATTAGTGATGGCAGCAAAAGCTGATATTCTCATGACCGTTTGTGCAGATATTTGGTCCGGTTCAATGCATCCTGAGTTTCAAGGGTCAGGAGGAGGTGGTCAGGAGGGCAAACCATTCTCCGTTCGGACTGACCGCAGCTGTGTTCACACAGGATCTCCAGCGAGCTTTGAGTGTGTCTTCAGCTCTGGAGGCCGGGACCGTCTGGTACCACTTTCACACATTGGTCCCCTACATTTTCATGATTCTGAAGTCAGATTCAGACCTTTGCCTTGTTTATGGTTTTATGTGTGGATGTGTGTTCTCAGGGTGAACTGCTACAATGCTTTACACGCTCAAGCTCCATTTGGAGGATACAAGATGTCTGGAAATGGCAGAGAGCTGTGAGTGCTGTATTCTAATCTGTGTGAAACACTCAAGTGGAACAAGTGGAGTGCGTTGTTCTTTGCTACTGATACAAAGTTTCATGTGGCTCAGTTGTTAGAGCATTGCAATAACATGGAAAAGCAGGAACTGACAAAAAAATGTGTTCATTCTTTCAAATGTAAGTCGCTTTGGATAAAAGCGTCTGCCAAATGCGTAAATGTAATGTGGCTTTGTCTACAGCTTTCAGTTAGAATTGCACTAACATGGTTAAATAATCTGTATCACTCTGCTGTATACTTGGTAATATTTATTTTGCACACACTGTACTAAACAAGCACCCATATACAGCCATTATACAATTCCTTTGCAAGCTGTAATATGTTATTGTAAATTACTTAAAACTCTTTGAACCTTTATGAACATAACCTTATTTATTATTTGAACATAATATTTATTGTACATAAGCCACTTCCTGGTTAACTGCATTTCATTGGCTAAACACAATGACAATAAGGTTTAATCTAATCTCTAAATTAAATGTTGATTTGCACTAAATTAAAAAGTTTTTGTTTTATGTTTTAGAACTCGGCATTTCTGCCATTCAAAAATATTGCAGGAAAATTTTATATGCTGTCAAAATGGTTAAAGAGCTAATGAGGCACATGAACAGAAACAGCAAAACTCAGCACAATCAACGCCAAGAAAAGCATCTCATTAGCAATGCAAAGGTTCTGGATTCAAACCCCAGGGGAAGCAATTTAAATGTGTTTATTCCTTGAAATGTAAGTTGTTTTGCCTAGCGCCACTAAAAATTAACTTAATCAGCCAATGTTTCAAGGGCAACTTTCAACACAGTTCATATCCAAGCTTTGGAACAAAACTTTCATTTGACCATATATACATCCACATTCATTCATGTATTTAACATTGAACGTAATTAACAATATTGACCAGAACATTTAACTCTTTAAAAGCCGCAAGCCCCACAGATCCCATTTGCATTTTAAATGCCTGTAAAACAACAACCACGTGCGATAGAGAAATCATTATTTTTGCATATAAAACTGGAGGAAGAAAATGATCATATCAGGTCTAAGAGAGCAGAAGTGCGGAAAAACAGTACAAATATGCAAAAAAATCTATTTTGGGGGGAATTACATAATATTGTGATCTACTTTTAATAGCAGACTCTCTGGCTTTATATGTAATTTGATTGCCAATTCCACGTTTTCTGCAAATTGTACATGCTCTTCAGTTTTGTCTTAACTTGAGCAAAAATAAATTTGCAATAAACTTTAAAAAAAATTACGTAAACTTTTTTCCATTTACAATTTTTTAGGCATAGAGGTACAACATTTATGTACTTTTTACAAAATATTATTTTTCACCTTTATTAACATTATAACTTTTATTTATTTATTTTTGGCACTTTTTTTCTGTTAGGAGTGATATAACTCCATATATGTTCTCTAAATATGTGATTCAAGGGATGTATTGATTTATGGCAAATTAGAATATTCCACAAACTGCGCCACAACAGACTAAAATGTAAAACTGTTCTCTGGTGAACTAAAATGCACTTACATATTTGCAGAACTGTTTAGAATTGAAACATACTAAATAACATGTGCTTAATATGAATAAAATAAATATTGCCACATCCCCAAAAATGTGCTCATGTGGCAAAAGTGTGGAATAAATAGTGTTTTATTCTAAAAGTAAGATTGTTATTTTGTTGTCATCTCCAATCCAGTTTCATTAATTAGTTTTTTGATGGTTGATAAATATATGGATTGTAAAGCTATTTGTGAGGTGCAGAGCACAATGCTAGAAAGCTCTGATGCTAGAATGCCCCTGAATCTATATATAGTTTGTGTAAATATCTTTATGAAGAGACTAAGTATCATCTGTGTGTCTTGTGCAGGGGTGAGTACGCTCTGTCTGAGTACACCGAGGTGAAAGCCATCACCATCAAACTGAGCGAGCAGCTTTCCCTCTGATCCAAGGAGAAAAGAGCTGCGTTCCTTTATTTCCCCATTACTCTGTAGATCTGCTGTACAGATTTAAATGTAAACCTGTTTTTATTGCATTTTTATTTAATGTGGATTGTTTAATATCAAGCTTTATCTTTCAATATTTACTAATATAAAGATATGTGCTGTAGTTTTTATCTTATAGTTTAATTTTAATCTTTTTTATCCTAGATTCAGACACAAATTATTGTCGCTTATTTCCTTTGGAGAACTTTGCTTCGAATGTATGACAGGAACTGTAATAGTTGTTTTTCTGCAAACAAATTCTTAACCACTTTAAACCCTGCATCTATTATAATGAACAACGCACACATCTACATATTTATTTCATTTTTGGAGGATTTCAAGCGTATTTTCCATGACACTTTTACTGTCTTAAAAAGAGTCGTGCACTCAAATGATGTGAAACACAACAGCTTGTAAAATAGAAACGTTCAGTGGATTTTTTCACATTTTAAAACATGTTTGCACATACATTTTGCATAAAAAATATACTAATAATTTGTATTTCATGTTCATATGTCATTGATTATGCTACTATTCTTTCAATTTGGGCTGGAGAGCAGAACTCGTGGTTGAACTAGCAGGAGAAAAAGTCTGGGTGGTAAAAAAAAAGATAAATTAGTGTTACATAGAAAATAACTCAGACCTGGAGGGGTTAATGTACATATACACTTGATTTGGTTAAAACTATCTGTTAAATATTAATTGAATCAATAAACAAAGTTCGTTGTGTGTTTACTGTTCATCACTTTCTGGTCTTTTTTATTCTTCAAGATATAATTTAAGATATAAGCTTCTGTAGCAAGGCAGTGGTCACCTTGGAAAAGTGTCTGGAGTTCTTATTACATGCAAACACTGTCCTCGAAATCTCTCCTTCAGGTTGTCTAAATTAACTGTAAATCCCCAGTACGACCCAGACCATTACACTCCTACCATCATGCTTGACCCTTTGCCAGACTAACTTGTCTTTGTTCTCCTCACCTGGCCACTGCCTCAGGCATGGCAACATCTGAACTTTATCAAAACATAAATGTTGACCTCATCAGAACATGGTCCCGTTAATTTCATGCTTGTCTAATGAACCAATTCGATGCAGCTTGAAGCAGACCAATTCTAATCACTCGGGGTGTGTTTGTATAGATCCACACCATTGAAACCAACAGATTTACTGTAACACTGTCAATTTAGCTGCATAGTTATGCTGTTTTGAAGGATATGGTGTTTAGTAGCTTTTGAGTGTTTGCATCTCACAACTTTATATCACAATTCTGACTTCATATCTCTGAATTTAGATTTAGATCTCAGAACTGCAATTTTATTTCACAATTCTGACATAAATTTAGATTTTATTGCAAATCTATCACAATTCTGACTTTATTTCTCAGAATTTAAATTTTATATCTGAAAATGGCAACTGTCAGAATTCTGACTTCATCTCTGAACTTAGATTTTATATCTCAGAATTTAAATTATGCTAAATTATGTCACAACTCTGACTTAAATATCAAAATATAGACTTCATCTATATTTTATGTTATATCTTAGAATGGAATCAATCACAATTGTCATCTTATATCTCAGAATTGCATCTTTATATCTTAGAAATGCTTTATGACTTTATAGATCAGAATTCTAAGAAAAAAATAAAAGTTGTGAATTGTAATCAAGCAATGAGATAAAAAGGCGCAATGCTTTTATTATCTTCACATTCGGAAACGTGTTATGTCCCAATCCCACACGGGAGGCGTCAGTGAAAAGGATTCACATGTTTAACCTTTTTAATGGTAAAGGTTTGACAGATATTATAATATTAAAAATTTGCCAGAATATATTATGAAGATCGCAAAGCAAAAGGTTTCTGGGACGTATAGCTAAAGTACAAATAAAAAAGCAGAAGTCAACAGAAAAACCCCATAGCGTCAGACTGTAACCCCGTCGTCTTCAGAGTTGGATTCAGGAAGTAAGGAACACAGAGAAAACGAAAGCCCCAGAAGAGCTTAGCAAACACTGCACGGATTTAAAGATTGATCATGTATTGAATATTGTGGTAAGTTCAAATAATTATGTTTGAGTTTTCCTTGTAACCTCGCGCGCAAAACTGAAGTGAACGCTTTGCTTTGCTTTGGTTGACGCGGCGTGCGCGTGCATGTGCGTTCGCTTTTACTGAATAAACTAGTTTTTGTATGCTTGAAAGGTTTTTCCTAAGACTTTTTGTTCTGAAGAGACAGCATTTGGGAACAGTTTCTCTCAGTTAAGGTGAAGATGCCTCAAATCTCAGGAAGTCTTGAGCTGGAAAACAAAAACACCTCACGTTGGTATTTTGTTTTGGTGTTTTCTGTTTGCTTCTGTCCTCCTGTATGATAATATCGTTATGAATCCAATTACTTATCATTTTAATAGATTTGATGTATTTTTTTCTATAAAATAAGCACGTGTATATTAATCCATGTTAATAGTGCATTTTCCATTTTTTTTTTCTTTTTTAGCAAATCACATTATACTGGGCGATATTATATCTCTGGTAATTTCTCATGCATATTGATGCATTTTACAGAAATTTCCAGTTTCTCACAAAACAATTTAGATTATACCTTAAAATCTGATGTGTGCAATTGGCCTGAGAAAATTCTGAATGAACATGACATTTATTTTATTATAAGTCAACAAATTGTGCATTTCCTTAAGGCAATGGCTGAGGACTGGTAGCTGGCGCTGCTGTTGTATACTAATATTAATGTGTATGTAAAGTAGTATGTTAGCTGGATAGGATATGGAAGCTTGAGGCTCTACCTACCCTGATGTCCTCCTAAGTTTAAGAGCTCATAATCTCACATATTGAATTTTTATTAATTATTTAAACAATAAACCTTGTCCCTGTTGCAAAAAAATCAGTTTGGACTTGAGAGACAGAAGTGTATATGTTTATGAAGATGATCAAAGTGGTTCCAAGTGTCTAGAACTGTAGAGAGAAGCATGATTAAGAAGTAGAACATGACGAGCAGACACAGGAAGGAAACTATAACACAAACTTTGGAAAGAAGGGTTCCTAAAAAGCAAATAACTGCTAATACACTAGTGAAGAACTTTCTTAAGTCTGGATGTCTCAACAAAGACGGTCAATAGAGCCCTGAATAGGAATGTGTTTTGAAGTTGCTGACCAAGAAAGACTCCAATTTTGAAGAAGAGACTCCTCCAAGGCAGGATGAAGTTTGCTAAAGACAACCTGGGATAAAGTGATGCAGAGTGGAAACACATGCTTTGGTTAGATGCGACAAAACCACTTTGCCTATTATTGGAGAAAGAAGGGATGGTCATTCAATCCCAAGGACACGGTTTCCTTAGAGAAACAAGGTGGTGGAACTATAATTTTTCAATGCATTTGGTACTGGGAATCTGACCATGCAGCAATCATTAAGATGTAAAGACTATAAAAAGATAATGATGGAAAACCTCTGACAGTCTGCAGAAAAACTTGGTTTGAGTCAACATTTTGTGTTCCAGCAGGACAATGACCCTATGTTGCGTCTGAAAATAAGTTCCGTTCTATCCAATTTAGTGAATAAATCGCAGAAAAAAAATATTTTCCTGCAAACCATTATGTAGAACCAGTCATTCCATAAAAATCTAATAGTGAAACGTGTGTCTACTGGTTCCAGTGCTGCAGAGATAACTCCAGTGTGCTCAATGGTGCAACTGTAACCCAGAGAATAAAGCTGGTTTTGTTTGCGCTTGAAAAATAAGTCTATTCTTCGAGTGCTGAACCAAAAGATCTCTTCAGCTAGAGATGCCCTGAATACAGTGCACACTATTTCATATAAGAATTCAATTTTTTACACAACCTCAGTATATTTATAAATAACAGAAGAGCAGCAAAGCAACCTTAAAACTGAACCTCATCCAAATTTCACTTTGTGCAAAATCGTTTTTTTGCAGCTTTCTTTTCTTTTATAAACGGTGCTATGATGCCTTTTATAATAAAGTTTTGATTTTGTGTTTGTTTTTGTAGTATATAAACGTTCTGAAGATGTGGCTCGCAGTGGATAATGGAACATGAAATGGGTCATGAAATAGAGTTTTTTTTAATTGTCCAATTATATGAACTAACAGATTTTTACATTAAAGAAAATTCTTGATTTGGAAAAAAAAAAATACAAATTTTATCTGGCTGTTGGTGGCTATCTCCAGAACCTCTCTCTAATTGACGATCCTCAAAGGACATATATCTGTAGCAATACTGTTCCATCAGTTCTTCTATTAAGGACATACTCACTTGACTTCCCCACTAAGATCTTTGGAGACTTGTACCCTTGAGATTGACCATGTTTTTCCACCAAACACCTCATTTTTTTCTCCTTCACAATGTGACAACGCAAAGGTTGAGTCTCCATTTAAACATATGAACTGGTTTCTCATGGGATTTCTGTATTGCCCTCATCAGAAATAGTAGTTTATATTTGCAGTTCTTAAGAACGACCATAGAAACTGAACATGGTAAATGGAATAATATTTTATTTCTCCAGTTTTGTAACTGAGGGGCTGCTTTTCCAGGTTGGCTGAAACAGAGGAGTGATGAGATCAAACTTTGTTGAGAATCCTAGCTGCAGCATCTGCACAACTATGACTAAAAACCAATTAGGCTTGAAAAAGCAATTCATTCTTACTATTTTGACAATTTTTTTGAAGTTGGAGAGTTTTTAACAAATGTCTCTGCTTTTGTGTTATTCCATGCAAAGAAAAACAAACTGAATACTGAAAAATTGCAAATGGAACAGTTTCCCATCTCGCAAGGGTGCAGATGTTTGGACAAATCCACAAACCTCACCAACTTTCCAAGCCACCCCTTTGTTCAATCTCTACGGTTCCATCTGATAAAATGGCTAAATGCTGAATGAATTTCTGAACATGAAAGTTCATTCTGCTGGTGATGGTTAGCTTCTTCTGACCAGAGTGTCAGTGTTTTTCAGATAGAAGACCACATGGAGCTCTCAACCTTCCTGGTGGATCTGTTGCTCTCTGAATAAAGCTCTGCCCAGAGAAGATGTCGACATACTGGAACGTGAGAGATGCCAGAGATGCAGCCGGCAGTATGGAGGAACCGCTTGGTGCGTATGAAATAGTTTTATTTATAGCCACATTAAACCACAATTCAACACTTGAGGAAACGGTTCAGTTCTGCTTTGAAGAACCTCTGCACTGTAGATATTTATCTAGAGAAATATGAAGTGAAACTGTTCAAATGTTTGTTTGAGAGGCAATGGATAAACATGTAGATGAGTTACTGTTTATCATAACAAGATAAGATGAAGATAAAAGCATGACTACCAGGAGTCAACCTGGAGTTTAGCTTCAACCTTCATAAATCTCTCCTGAAGACACTAAATGGTGCTTTTTTGAGCCTGCGGTTCATTTCAAACCAGGGTTTTTCTGGGTGGTTCACACATAAATGCAGCAGACCGGAACATTTCTTTGCATTTCTCTCAGGGGCATTAAAGCAAGAACAGCCGATCAGTGTTTCTCTGAGGTTGGTCATTTTGAGGACATTACTCAGATGGTGATGAAGACTATTGTTTGTGTAGATCCCACGGTGCTCTTGGTGAAACATTTGCTTATTTTTTCACGGAGCCACCATTCTAAGAATAAAAGAGAGGCTCTGGTGGCAAGAAATAGTATTTAAATAGTATTAAAATAGTATGTTAATGAATAAAAAGCAAAATGGAAAAAAAAGAAAAAGGAAGTTCCTACTTGAAGCTGCAGGAATGCGTTGTAGTCAGAATCATAATTGGACCAATATTGTAATCTATTTAACATTGATGTATACTGACAATGTAGCCTTCATTAAAACAGGCCGTGGAATTCAACATTATTTTTTAGCTCAGTTTCCAACTTAAATTATTAAATATCGCGGCAGTAGTTGCAGGTTTTTCTACTTCTACTTTGGATTTCTTCACACTGGAAACTCGCTTTCGTTCTTTAGCTGCAAGAAATAGGTAAGTAGCAGGCAACCAGTGCCAAACTTTTCCCTGGTGAGGGAAATTCAGGTCCATCATTGACCCTTTTGTCAAGCCAACTATAATTACATAGCATTTTAAATGCTACAGAAATATGCCAATCTGCTTGGACATTAAAACATATGTCAGTTATGTCAACTGGGTAGCACTGGAAGGAGTTTTCAGCTCTCCCCGTGCTTACGTGGGTTTCTCCTGGGGACTCCAGTTTCCCCCACAATCCCAAAAACATGCGGCTAGTGAAGAAAACAGTAATCTTATGTTTTCCAGTCAAAAAGAAGTCTCAGTTTATGCAAACCAGCAAGAGACTCCATTCTTTATTTTGATTTAGAACACTTAAGAGTGAAGGCTAGTTAACAGAATATATAGACTTGCCAGGGACAACAGAAGGGTTTGCAAAGATTCAGAACACAAACAACTACAATATAAATAAAATATTTAAAGTGATTTAATTCCATTGTATTTATATACTGATTCTCAACAGATTGCAATTTCCAACTGGAGGTGTAAAGAAAACTGCTGCGTTTCCTCCTTAAAGGCTTTTTAAAAGACTATGGCTCCCTCATTTGATTGAGTTCCAGAAAGAGGCTAGCATGCTAATCTGACTTAGCACAGCTAAAACTCTCAGCTAACGCAATCTGAGTTCCTCCAGGGAGAACGTGAAGCTTGGGTTTCACTCTTTAATGTGTTTGGAGAGGGAAAGATAACCTTGCCATTAAGGACAAGTCAGAGGGAGGAGACAGACACATGCTCACTCACTGATGCTCCATGTAGAGATGAGGGTTATGCTCCCAAGAATGGGATTTTGCAGTATGATGGCAGTAATAGGAAGATTATAGGATAGCCGGGGCAGAATGAGAAGGTAAGTGCAGTATGTATGTAAAATATGATTGTGGATGCCGGTGCATGGTTCAGGGAGCGTAAACATCACCTACTTTTGCATTATGCACGTGGGTATTACTGCCTTTTGTGTTTGAGGAGCTTAAAATAGCTCGAATCCGTTTTTAAACTGGATAAAAGGATTTGGCGTCAGAAAGAAATTTCATGGGAAGTGGTGTTTAGCAGTTCTTGACAGTGAGAGAGCAGTACTTTAGTATTTTTGGAGGTTTCTTATCTTCCAAACCTCTTACAGTTTTGACAGACTCAAAGTGTGGTTGTTGTGTAGACATTTAAATGGTTAAACTTCATAAAATATGAAACATTCACAATTGAGGAATATTGCACCTACACTGGTAATTGAAGTTTTATTTGATTAAACAGTTTACAATGTGAAATGTTTACAAAATAAAATTACACTTTTACGCTAATTTGAAAAAAAAAAACATTGAATGTTTCATTCAAGCATTGAGGAGTTACTGGTAATGGAGGATTTTATGCTTTGTACTTACCACAATATAATGGATATCACACTTTGGCAGGTTGTTTTTCATTCTGCGGGTTAAATGAAGTTGAACTGTTTCAGAACAGTTTTTGCCTTGTCAATCTGCTCAGTGCAACCTGAGTCAGAATTGATGCAAACTGGACGTCCATCTGCTGTCTCTCCCACAGGCTTTCTCCAGCCAAAGATTTCCTCTAAATTATTCATGTGCAACTCTTAGATTAAAGCACAATCGGGCACTCACTCTGTTGTTTACGGAGCACTGCTTGGTTTGTTGGTCAAGTGTTCAAGCACTGGATGTAAGAATGTGAATAACAGCAGCAAGGGAAGTGGTTTAACCTTTATCAGGTCCAATATATGCCCATAGTTCCTTCATAGTCCCTTCATCTAATCGTTCATTTAGCATTTGTAGCCTCATAGTTCAAAATTTCTATTGTTTACTGGCCTCTTTGTAAACTGCCCATGCAATGCTTCACAAGTCCCTTCCAAATTTCTATCTTTCCAAAATCTTTCTTCATTACCTTCAGTTTCTGTAATCATTTAAATGGTCCCGTCATAGTATGTCTGTCACACTGTCCCCCTGCCCCTATATAGTGTGTCTGTCCAACTGTTTCTCTTCCCCTACACAGTCTGTCTGTCTGTCCATCTCTTCACCTACCCCTACCCCTACATGGTCCCTCTGTCCAGCTGTTCACCTGTCCCTACATGGTCTGTCTGTCCAACCTTTCCCCTGCCCCTACCTGGTATGTCTATCCAACTGTTCCTCTATCCTTATGTGGTTTGTTTGTCCTTCCAACTGTTCCCCTGCCTTTTGTGTAGTCTGTCTGTTCAACCGTTCCCCTGTCCCTATATAATTTGCCTGTCCAAACATTTCTCTGCTATTACATTGTCTGCCTGTCCAACCGTTCCCCTGTTCCTACGCAGTCTGTCTGTCCAACTGTTTACCTGTCCCTATATAATCTGCCTGTCCAAACATTTTTCTGCTATTACATAGTCTGCCTGTCCAACCTTTCCCCTGTTCCTACGCAGTCTGTCTGTCCAACCGTTTACCTGTCCCTATATAATCTGCCTGTCCAAACATTTCTCTGCTATTACATTGTCTGCCTGTCCAACCGTTCCCCTGTTCCTACGCAGTCTGTCTGTCCAACTGTTAACCTGTCCCTATATAATCTGCCTATCCAAACATTTCTCTGCTATTACATTGTCTGCCTGTCCAACCGTTCCCCTGTTTCTACGCTGTTTGTCCAATTGTTCCTCTGCCCCTATGTAATCTGCCTGTCCAATTGATCCCCTAAGTAGTCTGTCTGTCCAACCGTTCCCATGCTCCTACATAGTCAGTCTAAGAAGCCTTTTTGTCTGTTTACCTGTCCATGTGTATTCTATGCACAACTGTTCACCAGCCTCTTCTTAGTTTATCTATCCACTTGTACACCTGTCCCTTCATAGTTTTTCTCTTCTATCAATGCCATTGTAGTCTTTCCATTCTGTCATTCACCTTTTTAGTTAGTAATTATCTCCATCATAGATAATATTTCCATCAAAGCGGAAAGTATAAAAACTCAAGCACACCCTCAGTAGTCTGGAGCGAGAGGCAGTCTGAATTCTTTATGAGTTTGACCTGATTCCCAGCTGCTCCCCTTCCTTCCTGTTTCCCTCTCATATTGATTCCCTTGTAAACATGCGATGAGCTTAATTCTCTTTTCACTAAGGATTTATCTGTGTGTGATTGTGCTGGTCATGCCCTAGGTGTTTCAGAGATGGGAGCCAAGCAGTCAGCGTTTGACGTTGTTCCCCTGAGTCATAGGGATGCTCTGAGGAAGATCCAGGAGGCCTACAGAGAAGGAGAGGAGGAGCGAGCAGAAGAGCTCATCCGAAAGTCCTGTGAGAACAATGGGACTCAGGGACCCTACGGGGTGAGTTTATTCAGTAGATGAGCCTATTAAAGATGCAATATGTAACGTCTTTTGCTGTTTGATGATTTAGAGGATGCATGCCAAATATAAAACGATCAGAATTTAAAAAGCATTGCAAAAGTAATAAAAATGCTTTATGTTATTTAAAAAGTCTTTATTTTCACATAATGGTTTATAACAGCAATACCTTTCATTACTTACACTCCTAAAACTGTAGTGGTAGAACACACGTTCACTCCCAGCTAAAGCTGGGTTCAGACTGCACGATTGTCATAGCAGTCGTGTCGCAGATGCTTTCGCATTGAGTTGCACGCGTGTTTTAAAAATAGAGCAGGGACATTTGTGCTGGACTGAAATGCAAGTCCGGGATTATAATCAAAAATGTGACCTTTAAGCTTATTTTAAACACTCACTGTGGCAATGGAGATGATGGTGAGCCAGGCATACAAGGGTTCCCTGGAAGTCTGCTGCGAGCACTCCAGGATGCCTGGCCCCCACATAGTCCAGTGACGTGTGGTTTTTCCGGCCAGAGGTATGGGATCTCCTGTGGCTGGTCCCCTCGGCAATCTCTGTGCTTCAAGCTATGGGCCGACGGCTTTGAGACAATGGACTGTCAGAGTGCCCCAGAAACCTCAGTGACTAAACTGGTCCGGTGGCGACCCTATAAACCTGCTCATTGTGTATCGCAATATCCATCCACTGCTGGATGTAGCATTCCGAACAATGTCACTCTCCTTTTTCGGCTACATGTCTCCTCTAAATGCGCGTTGCCTGATAATGCACAGCTGCCAAGCACACCAGCCGACTGAGTTTCACCTGGCAACGATGATAAGCCACGCTACCTTGTCACAATATTCATGGCGGCAATCTCCAATGTTTTTGTTAACTGATGACATTAGTTTGAGAAAAAGTGAAAAGTGTATAAAAGTAATTTGAAATAAAAATTAGTAAGTATTGAAATATTAACTTTGTAAGCAGTCTCATAAGTTTGTGCGGAGGAGGGGGAACGGAAGTTTCACAATTTTGGAAACTTGCACGTAGCTAGATACCTTTTTCTATCTATTTGACTGATGGCATAAGCAAGAGTGAAGGTGATGCAGTTACTACCAGGGAAGGGCCAGTGTCTGTAAGTGACATAGACTTGTGACTATAGGAACATTGTTTCTGGCTGTAATTAAAGCAGTTTTTTTTATTCAAAATCATTTTCAGTCCTGAACATTTTGTAGTGGCTTTATCATTCTTATTGGTCAAAAGATCAAGCACTTTTTTGTTTCTTCATGATCACTTTAATACCCTGTAGTGGACAGTCTATGATCATGAAAACAATATGCAAAGCTTAATTGTCAGCTGAGTTAGACATCGTAGATATGCTGATCAGTAAACACAGTTAATACAGTTACAGTAAAGGACTCTAGATTGATTGATGAACTGACACTAATGGCTCAGAAACCAGACACTCGTCTGATCCACCTCTTTCACAACTCTGTGTTCATCTTATTATAAGCTGCTCACTTTAGCTTAATGTAATGCATTAGGGACATCTTGACACAATACAGTTTTATGTACATTATTTACCAGATCTGGGGCTGCAGTCAAGTCCACCATTATCAAACTTTAGTTTTCGGTTTTGCTACTCCAAGAAGAGCTAATCCTTGCGGGGTCAACTACCCTATAAGATCAGATTCTTTTGGGTAAGCTAACGTGGAAGAACCGATCCTATCGGTTCAGCTCTCCAAGTAGAGCTGATCATTTTTTGTTCAGCTACCATAGATCCTTTTTGGTCATGCTACACAAGAAGAACCAATTGTTTTTGTTCAGCTACTGTAGAAGAGTCAATCCTTTTGGCTTGGCTCCCCCAAAAAGTGCAGATACTTTTAATTCCCCTACCCTAGAAGAGCCAATACTTTCGGTTTGTCTCCCCAAGAAGTGCTGACACTTTTATTCAGCCCCCCAGTTTGGCTCTCCAAGAAGAGTTGATCCTTTATTTATTTCAGCTACCCAAAAAGAGACAATTCTTTTGGTTGGCTACCCTAGAAGAGCCAATACTCTCGGTTAAGCTCCACAAAAACGAGCCGATCCTTTCGGTTTGGTTCCTCTAGTGAAGCCGATATTTTTCTCTTTCAGCTACCCAAGAAGAGTCAATCCTTTTGGTTTGGCTACTGAAGCAGTGCAGATACTTTTGGTTTGTCCACCCTAGAAGAGCCAATTGTTTTGGATTAGCCCTCCAAGAAGGACCAATACTTTCAGTTTTGCTATGCGAGAATAGCTTATTTTTCTGGGTCAATTACCCTAGAAAGGCCTTTTATTTTGGGTGGGCTACAATAGAAGAGCTGATCCTTTAGGCTCCCCCAAAAATCATTAAAATGTGCACACACATGCAATTGAAAGTTTTAAAATAGTAAAGCCTCTGTATTTGTTTGCGTAGCTTGAGCTGCTCTGTGTGGCGACTCAACACAGGGATGTGAAGGGTGTTCGCTTCCTGCTGCAGGAGGCCAGAGTTTCTCCTCCTCAGGAGCCAAGCCAGGAAAACCCTGCAGTGATAGCGGCCCAGCATGGAGATCCAGAGCTGCTGAGAGAGCTACTGCAAGCAATACCGAGTGAGTAAAAAAGGGAGGAGAGTGATTCAGGCTTTTGTCCATTACTTCTTAAACTGATGAGTGATGAATAATAAAACATTTAAAATAATATCTGCATGAATACATTATGAAGGTTAAAATGCAGTCAAGTGCATGATAGGAATAAAACCTTAAAAAATGGCCTTAAGACTGATCACAAGTACCCAATAGCCAGAGTTTTGCATTGGGTTTGACTTGGTTCACATTTAAAATGGTATAAAAACGCAATTACGGTATGAAGGAAGTTTTTTGCAACTTTGAGATTGCCAACCTTTTTTTTTCTAAAGCATTTGGCTACAAACTCTGAACCAGTACCTCTAAATACAGGGCAATGGCTCTCAGGTGTAATGCTCTCTGCAGGTTGGTGGAGAGGTCTTGCCCCAAGTGAAGGAGTTCAAGTATTTTGGAGTTTTGTTCGTTTTGTAAGAAGACAATGTACGGCACAGACAGATTGATACAGCTTCTCCAGTCAATGTACAAGTCTGTCATGGAGAAAAATAAGTTCAGCTGCAAGACCAGTATCTCAATGTACCAGTCAATCCACATTCCTACCCTTACATATGGCAATGAGCTCTGGGTAATGACAAAAAGGACAAGATCTCGGATACAGGCCACTGAAATGAGCTTCTTCTGACAGGTGTCTTGGCTCTCTCAGTGATAGGGTGAGGAGGTCATTCTTTTGGCAGGAGCTTGGAATAGAGCTGCTGTTCTTCCACATCTAGGGAAGCCAGCTAAGGTGGCTTAGGGTATCTGTTTCTGAGGCCTCTGTTCCGGGCATGTCCATTCAGGAAAATGTGCTGGAGAGGACCAACGACATGCTGGACATGTTAGTCTCCTGGCTGGCCTAGGACCTTCCCTAGGATATCCCTCTCAATGAGTTGGAGGGGGTTGACTCAGCCACGGATAAGTGACAGAAGAAGACAAAGAAGAACAATTCTTGCTGAGTGAAGAAATACAGAGATGCTGTTCTACTTGTAAACTGCAAGAGTTTAAATGTTCATGCCATCCCTTTAGGAGTACACCATTGGTTTGGATAAATCTGTTGATCATGGCCACTCCCATTGGTCTGCATACTTAGGTTCCTGAAGACCATTAAACTATATAATCGCAAGGGGTTTATCCAAAATTTAGTGCTTTCAATGTCTATTTTTGTAGGTGTCTGTATGCGTAAGGATCTGCTGAATTGGATGCTTGCTACAGCATGTCAGCAGGGTCATATGGAGGTGGTGAAGCTGTTGATCCAGGTGTACGGTGCAGACGCAGACTGTTGTGCAGTTCATTCTGGAGATTTTCCACTCATCACGGGTTTTCCTCTTTACGCCACCGCACAGGCTGGTACTAAGCTTCTGAATTCTGTTTTTGGTTCTCTGTGGCTCTGTTCATGACAGACAATTTTTTATGACTTTTTTTTTTCTCAAAAACTGTGACCTCATAAAGCATTCATGAATATCATGTTTTTCTTTCAATCATTGCAAACAGAGCAAGAACATAATCTGGCACCAATAGCTAAACATGACAAAGCCCTTCAATTCATCAAACATACATAAGCACGGGAAATAAGTAATAAATGACCCCAGAAGCTTCTTTTGAATGCTGTCTTCAGATGTTGCTTCACTTATCAGACGATGAAGTCCGTCTTCCAGATAAAGACTGGTATGTAAATGAGCGAATCATGGATCTACAGCTGGAACCTGAGAAATAAGTGAGCCTATACAAACAAAAGAGAAGGAAAACTGGCAGAAAAACAGAATCTGTAATACAAGGCCATACTGAAATAGAAGTTCATAGCAACCATCATATATTGATGCTAATGAGATGAAGAATTCTCCGGCTCGAAGTGCCAGAAAAAAAAACACACAGGGTGTACAGCTAACAAGATTGATTCTCCAGCTCTGTGAAAAACATGCAGAGGTCTGAGAGAACAGAAACAAAAGTAGTACTGATGATGAACTGTTAGATCTGTGCCAATACAAAGAAAAACAAGACAGCAATGGCCAACCATAACCTTTACAGCAGACAGAAACCTTCATAGAAATGCATCAAATACTAAAAAAACGAGTTGCAATTTAGTTATTCTTTGCTTCTAGCCAAAGCACTTTTTACATAGATCATAGACCAAACGCATCAAGATTAAAAAAATGTCAAATGTTTGTCATATTTTCCCCTGAAGGCAGAGAATGTTTATTTCAAAGTGAAAGCCGGAGATTTTGTTACCCAGCATTCATGTTCCTGCTTCAATCCACACACATTCTCACCATACACTTCCTCCTCAATGCACACTTCCTCTTTCAGGGTGTAGGTTTGTAGAAACTGGGTGAAGTTCTTGCTGTGTAACTGAAGTATGTCGTGTCAGGGAATCAGGAGATTGGAGCTTTCCTTCTCGAGAATGGAGCAGGTTTCTCCTCGTACACGCTGATGGATCATGCAGAGTTTAGCCGAAAGCTGCTCAGAGAGAGACTCTCGTCAGACCGGGACTCATCCACGACTGAACAGCATGAAACACTCACACAGGTGAGGGATTTATCTTTATAGCAAGAATAAAGCTTTTGATATCCCCAAAGAAGAAAATCTCTTCTTCACTACTTTTCTCACCATTGGCTTTTTTTCAGTTGTTTCTTAGCTGTCTCTTCTCGTCAATTCTTCTCTCATTGGACTCTTCACATCTCATCTCTTAGCAATTTTTCATCTCAAATATTCTCACATCTCTGATTTCTCCCGTCCTTTTTGAACCTTGTATCTACACGTCTCTTCTCGTCTCGTCTCTTTTACATTCTTATATGTGGGACTGGGCTCTTGTTTCTTCATGTCTCTTTTCTTCCATTTTAGTCTCTTCTGAAATTGTCATTGTTTGTGTCTCATCACATCCTGTCTTTTGGACTCTCTTTGACTTATATATTATTTTCTTGTGTACTCTCTCATCCCCTCACTTCTTGTCTCTTCTGAACAGGGCTGTTCTCTATTTTTGTCTCCTTTTCATTTATTATTTCTTCTGGTGTCTTTAATGGTGTTTCTTCTATTCTTGTCTCTTTTGTATTGTTCTTTTCTTGACCGTTCTATTTTGTCTCTCGTCAGTTTAGCATTTGTTTGTCTCCACGTGTCATTTCTATTCTCGGGTAGTCTCAACTGAGCTCTTCTTGTTGATTCTCATTCATACTCTTGTGTCTTTCTCATTCCCTGTATTTTAGTTTCTATTCCAATGTGTTCTCTTTTAGTGTTTTTTTGGATCTTCACTTCTTTTCTTGTCTGAACTTGTATTTTACACTGTGTTCTATTTTGTCTCTTCTCATTACATCTTGCCTTTGAGACTCCATATCATCTCTTCTAGTCCACTCTCATCTCCTCTTTTGTTGTCTCTTCAGTTGTTTCTGTTTGTTTTCTCTTCTCACTTATCCTCTTGATTAGACTCTTCTTCTTTTCCCTTGTCTGATCCCCAGTCTGCCAATGTGAAATGGTCCTTTTGTTATGGCCTAAAGTTCTGTTTTTTTGCCTTCTTTTGAACTTTGTAATAGTCACATTATCATATGTTTTAATCTTTAACCAGTGGTTTAAAGGAGTTGGCATCTGAACTTTTATTCTCTTCGGATCATCTCCTCAAGGGCGTGCACGTGGGTTGGTCAGGGCTGAAGTTACCGTGGCTGAATCTTGATTGGTTCATGGACATCTCCTCGCAAGTCACTGTTCTAGATCTCTCCCGAAACTGCCTGAGCTCTCTCCCTTCTGTGGTGCCCTGGGGTTTAATCCAGCTGTGTTCACTCGACCTGTCTCAGAACCAACTCCGTGAGCTGCCCACCCCATCCTCGTCTCAGGAGATCATCTGCAGCAGGTTTCAAAATGCATGATTGCTTATGTCAGGTTAAAAAACATTGAGATTTTATAATTCATGCTTTACTTAGATCTCGCAACAGAAATATCCACATTGTGGGACCTCACAGCCCTAAATGTGTATAAACGGGATAAAGACTATGATAAAGATCATCTCTCTAATGGCAAGCATACGCCGCATTTTCTTTGACCCATTTTAAGTCAGATTTCCAGTTGTGAGACTATTTTGGAAATCTGTCACATTTTCACAGAATCAGATCTTGTGCGTAATCAGTGAGGTCATGAGAAGCGATTGTACGGTCATAAGGTAAGCAAACCTGTTTGTAAATAACGCTGCGTACAAGTTTATCACACTGGTGAAGCAGAGCTGTGAGTAGATTTCACTCATCCTCTCAAACTGAGACATTGTGAAACTTATCCATGTAGAGCACAGGGAATGGAGTCCCGAAATCTTTTCATATCATCTATCTTCACAGAAAACCCCATAAACACGGTAACAATACAAGTGTTGGATGCCATTGTTAATTTTTATCTCTGATGTGTAACAATTTTTTTTTTTAAAGCTGCTGGAAGTTGTATTTCAGTAAAAAGCCCAGCCATTTCTTTCCCTTTTCCCTTAAGAATCAAAAAGATTCTTAGTTTGATATTTTTGGTTCAAACAAACATTAAAAGAGTTACTAATTGAAGTTAAAATGTGCCATCTTTCATTTTGCAGACCCCAAATCGGTGCCATCAGTGCCATCTGGTGTGAAAAGTGTTTGGCTTGTGTTTGCCAAAGTTCCAACAGTGGAACAAAGTTGTAGTGTATAAAGTTTAGGAAAGGTTCACCTTTTTCTATGATAAAATTCTTATTAAAAAAAGGTAAAAATTATAAAATAAAATTATATTAAGCATTGCCACAAATAATTATTAAAAGGTAATTTATTAGAGAACCTTGTAAATTAGTAAAAAAAAAAAAAAAAAAACACCCAAGAAGGCCCCAGAGTTCTAAGAACTGATGGATCTTTTTCCCTGTTCTGTAGATTAGCTGAGGTGAATCTGAGCGAGAATGAGCTGGAATCTCTTCCTATTGGTCTCCTTCACCTGGGGCAGTTACAGAGGATTTCTGCAGCCAGGAACAAACTCACCAGCCTCTTCAACATCCCAAACGGTACATCCCCGATCCCTCTAAAAGTGTACTTGTATACATGTGCTCCAGGAAAATCTCAGGTGTCAGCTCATATTAAAGTCTCTGGATTGAAAGGATCATACACAAAATGAATGATTTTAAATCTATGACATGCTTCATCTATGGATTTAAGTATCAGACGCAACGTACACAGCACTCGCTCCTTCTCTTTTATCCATGTTTACGACCAAGTTATGGTTTCTGGAATGGCTCTACACCGATTCCTCAACTTTCTTAGGAGTTTGATGCTCCACAAGACAAGATCCCAGTCCAAGGGTGATTTCTTCCATATTCTAAAAATTACTACGAAATTTGATCATTTTTGTCAATAGATCACTGTAGCCTTGTGGAAGTCTCCAGTTTTGTCCTCAGATGGTCTTTCCCTTGATGGATTGGTTTAAGCAAGTGATTGAGCCTATGAACGGGTTATTTTATTGTACAGAGCTCTCAGTTCTTTGTTAGTTACCGTACTTCGCAGTGCACCAATATTTCCTTGCATGCTTGTGTGATCGCAGGTAATAATTCAGCTCTATTTTCTACCCCTGAGTGCTTCAGGAATGAACTGGATGGGCTTGAGGAAGCTGCAGGATCTGGATGTATCTGATAACAAGCTTCAGGATCTTCCTTCAAGTATTCTGCACTGTATGAAGAGCCTCAACTCTCTTAACATCAGCAAGAACTCTCTCACACGGTTTCCAGACCCCTGGGCCTGTCCCCTGGTACACACAAGCAAACTCTTTTTACTTTAGCTTCAGATCTATTCTGGCTCTGTGCTGTGGGAAGCTGCATGTGTAAAAATAAGCATCGATAGACTGCTGATGGAACAATGGCTGTGTTTACTTTGCAGAAGGTCTACAAGGCCTCTTGTAATCAGCTGGGGGTTCTTCCCGACAGCATCTCCACCTTCTGGAAGACTCATCTGAGTGAGGTGGACTTTTCTGAGAACATACTGAAGGAGATGCCAGAGTATATCTTCCAGCTTGAGGTCAGGGGAGATTAATCAGAGGCATGAATTATAAATATACACCTAAACACACACCTCTCTTTTTTAGATGGTGGAAAATATTCCACAAAATAATCCTTAATCTGCTTTATTTCTGTTTTGTTTGAATCTTTCACTAGTAAGGGTCATGGTTTTAAAGAAAAAAATAATTTGTACAACTTTACTTTGCCTTGGTCCTCATAAATCAAAAGGTGTAACATCATTATAAATTATAATTATTGATAATGAAGTTACAATTAATAATGAAAGAACTGCAGTTAAGACTACAGAGAATTATAGTTTATATATAATATTTTATAAACTCATTATTTATTACATGTTATTAGTGAAACAAAGAGAAAAAGGGCTGCACAGGAGCCAAATCAGTATCTTAAGATGAACACAATGATTAAAGCGAGCAAAGCATCTTTTCCACTTTACTGAAAACTTGTTTTTTAAAAAAGGTAAAATGTTCACTGAATTTGTATGTTTGACAAGCCTGTATTTACACAGGCCTGAAGTGTGGCAACCGGAAAAAAATTATGTTCATTAATGCTGTGTTGGTTGTTTTCCGATTATTATCATCACAATTTATGCCATTTTCAAACAAAACTCAACCGATTGTGTTGGAGAATTCAAACACTGAATTTTCCCTTATAAAGAGGTACTAACAGTAGCCAAGTGATAAGACCCGTCTGCTTCTGGATCAGAGAAAATGTGTGTTTATTCAATTCAATGTGGTTTAATAGAAAAATCCATACACAGGTGCTGGTCATATAATTAGAAATTCATGAAAAAGTAGATTTATTTCAGTAATTCCATTCAGAAAATGAAACTTATATGTGCATATAAATGATATAAAAGAAACTCAAATAATGTATACATTTCCTTTATTTTTGATGATTGTAACAACTTGCCCTCACTTAAAATATATCCTATGAAAATTTATTAGAAATTGAAACATCTCCGAAAATAAATATCAATTATGTGAAAGTTTCATGAAAATAAATAAATGTGGAATTGAAAAGTACTGACATATTTTGCTCTCCTTTAAAAAAAGGTAGAAAACATAAAACAGTTGCTAAAAAGGGATAAAAGAGAGACGTTTTTAATATAAAACACAATTTTCATTCAAAGTAATCTTTTCAATGCGTTTTCACACTTTAAATGGTATGAGGGCTGCAGGATACATTTAAAAACAAATTAAAGACTTAAAATAAGTTCAAATGTACAGGAACCCTGAGGAGGGTTGATAAACATTTGACATACATACACATAATTAATCGGGAAATACAAAGGAGCTTTTACAAAGCTCTAAAGTGGAGATCACGCTCCATGAGTCTTTCGCATCAGAAGATACAGAGTGCCATTAAAAGGAACAGTGGTAATCCTGTGCTTTTGTTCCTTTTCCTCGCGGTGGCGCTGTGCTCTCAGTCTTTCTCAGCATTTTGCCTGTGTGTCCTTCAGGCCCTGGTCTCTCTGAAGCTGTGTGGAAACCAAATCTTAACTCTGCCTTCGCCAAATAAATGGAAATGCTCTCGTCTTCGAACACTTGACCTCTCCAGAAATCAGCTGGGAAAGTAGGTGAAGCTCTCACAAACACACAGATGCACAAAAACAAGCTTATGTTCTGTGCCTCAAGAATACTGTCCTCCCCCAGTCTGTATCAGTTTTTACTGAATCTAAATGGGTAAATTTCACCAAAGCTTCATCTAGTTTTATTGGATTGTCATTGTTTTGAATGTAGAGATGTGTTGAGTTGTCGATAAACATTTGTTGTTCCAAGATATTAATTTATAAAGAAGAGAGAAACTACTCACCAGAAAGAGCTCTGTCTCTCAGAGAGTGATTTGTTAGTTTTTAATAATCGTCCCGTCCTCCAACCCGTCACCTGGATTTTTTCACCTGTTTGAAATTGTTATTTGGACAAAAGGCACCTCTTTTTAACCTCTTTATTATGGGCAAGAGAAAAGTGCTGACACCGGGGACAAAACTGTAGACCTGCACAAGCTGGGATGGGTTACAGCAACAGTCTTTAACCAGCAGACAGTGGCTCAGTACCTTTCTGTGAGTCATTTCTTAACAGTGCGCTCAAAAAGGATAAAGTTTGAAAGGTTATTTGAAAATGACATTTTTTTTTTATGTTTTGAGTCTTAAATGTCTTGATATTTTTAGCCTAAAAGGACTTTTATTTTGAAAATTACAAGTGCATAGATTTTGCGAGTCGGGTTGTTCTGTTATTCAGAAAATGACTATTCAATATTTTTTATATAAATATTTTGAGTCAGAAAGGACTTTTATTTTTTAGTTACTGTTCTTTGATTTTTAGAGTGTTGATGGACTTTAATTTTTAAATCTATATGTGAATTGATTTAAAGAGTTTAAGAGGTCTTTCATTTTCAAAATGACACTTGGGTTATTTTGAAATCTGAAAAGTCTTTTATTTTGAAAAGTGATAAGTCAAGACACATGTGTTGTTTTCAACAATCAATGATCCAGAGAACAGATCTTGTAGCACTGAACAGGAAGAGCTGCTCAATGGCCCAGAGAGTGCTGGAACCACCTGAACCACCTGAGACCATCTGAATGGTCTCCATTGATTAAAATCCTGCAGTGACCTCAAGGTTCCCTTGCTCGAGCACCCCATGAAGTTTTCTAAAGGCCATCTGGATGATCCAGGTGTGGCATGGAGAGGATTTATGTGGTCAGATGAGGCCAAAAATTGTAGGAAGCATGGGGCTGGAAACAGCATGCATTTTCTGCAGAGGACTAAATGATTGCACCGTATTAATTGGAGGATGGATGAGGCCCTGTGTTTCTCAGCAGCAACCTCCTCTCAGTAAGAGCATTGAAGATGGGTCGTGGGTGGTTTTTCCAGCATGACAATGACCCCAGAGACGTACAGCTAGTGGAACTGACAAGAACCATTTCTATAAGAACCTTTTCATTGTTTAGATCTGAACTGAATCAAGATGAAAGGTGTTAAAGGTAATGCATAGAAATCTGACTTTGAACACTTTCCGGATTTCATTTCAGGACAGGAGAACAAACCAAAACCCGAAAACTGGCCTTTCTCACTACGTGGCACAGACGTGACCCAGAATCTGGTAAGTACAGTACACAACAGGGATTGCGATAATGGGTTTACCACAGAGGGGAAAAATAATATTCATTAAAAAAGTGCCTTACACAGGGCAGCTGTAACGCAAAATCACATGGACAAGGATAATCAAGCCAGTTAATATTAGGGTTCAGAATGTAAATTGACATCTACAGTAAATCATTGGATTGAATAGTTCAAGGGTTAAGTTTTAAAATCAGTGGTGTTTGTTCCAGACTTGAGATTTAAGAGTTGAATTGAGGTGAGCAGTGTTAAGCTGAATTAAGATGAACTATGGTGAATGTGGTCGAGATCAGCAGAGTTTAATTGAATTGATGTAAGTGGAGCTGAGCCGAGAAGAGGGCTGTTGAGCAAAGTTCAAGTGAGTCAAGTTGAGTTGAGATGAGCAAAAGTGAGCATGGTGGAGTTGAGCTGAGGTCATCAGAGTTGAGATGAGCTACGGTGAATGTGGCTGAGATGAGCAGTTTAATTGAATTGAGGTAAACAGAGTTGAGCTGAGCTGTACTAAAAATAGCGGTGTTGAGCAAAGGTGAGCATGGTGGAGTTGAGCTGAGGTAAACAGTGTAGAGCTGAGCTGTACTGAAAAGAGCGGTGTTGAGCAAAGGTGAGCATGGTGGAGTTGAGCTGAGGTAAACAGTGTAGAGCTGAGCTGTACTGAAAATAGCGGTGTTGAGCAAAGGTGAGCGTGGTGGAGTTGAGCTGAGGTAAACAGTGTAGAGCTGAGTTGTACTGAAAAGAGCGGTGTTGAGCAAAGGTGAGCATGGTGGAGTTGAGCGGGGGTTGATTAGAGTTGAGATGAGCTACAGTGAATGTGGCTGAGGTGAGCTGTTTAATTAAATTGATGTAAACAGAGTTGAGCTGAGCTGAACTGAAAAGAGTGGTGTTGAGCAAAGTTCAGGTGTGCCGAGTTGAGATGATCAAAGGTGAGCATGGTGGAGTTGAGCGGGGATTGATCAGAGTTGAGATGAGCTACGGTGAATGTGGCTGAGGTAAGTGGAGTTGAGCTGAACTAATAAGAGGCCCTTGGGGCAGATTCAGGTGAGCTGATGAAGACGTAATGCTGATACAGATAAGAGATTTATCAGGACAGGTCAGCTCACAAGATAAAAGACAGCATGTGATTTTGTATTGAAAGTGGCAGGGGTTAAATAGAACACAAACGAAATCTAAACTGTCTCAGCTGCACTGCTCATGAGAGAATAAATGTGACTGCAGTTGAGAGCCAACCATTTAAAAAACAGGAAGATTAGAGGTAGGTCAGAAAGCTGAGAAGGCTACAGTTTTCAATTAGGGGAAGGTCTCTAGAGTTCAGGAGTTTAGAAATCAAGATGACTTGAGGATGTGTTTGATGGATTGCTTCAGTAGTTCTGTGTTTGGAGTCGGTGACTGCAGTGAAGACGTGTTTTCATAATGTGGAGAGTGTTAACACAATGTGGCATCATCAGGGATAAGGGTGTGTTTTGGTAAATATAAGAGTAAACATTGGCTTCCAGAAATCATTTACAGTGTCTTTTTAAGTCTGTTGTAAACCCTTTGACTGGTCTAAACCGGTAACAAGTAACCACAAGTGAACCAACTTTGGCTCAGTTGTTAATAAGCTAATGTGATCCGCGTTGTGCAGGTAATCGCCATCATACTCCTCATCGTCTAACCCTTGTCTCTGTTCCCAGCATGTCCCCTTGAGATCCCGTCACTGCTGCGGGACTCTCTGGAGGTGCTGACGCTGAGTGAGAATCAGCTGGAGAGTGTTCCTCCATCAGTTTGTGGCCTCCGGAACCTCTCGGAACTCTACCTCTCCCAGTGAGTCGTAGATGGAGCAGAATTTGTTCATCTTGTTGTTTTAGTTGTGTTGAGTTATGAAACTATCAGAGGGATGTTCTGATCTAGCGATGCCTCTGATCTGAAGTAATCCAGGGATCCAGGAGCTTCCCATTGAGCTTGGTCAGCTCTCCAACCTCTGGCAGCTGGACATCGAAGGCTTGAACCTCAGCAACATTCCGTCAGATGTTAGGAAAGAAGGTATGAGATCTCACTCAAACCCAAATCTGAGATCATGTTTCAGAGCTGGCTGCTTAACCGTGCTGTTATCTTCAGTTGTGCTTTGATTAGTTTGGTACATTTGGTCTGGAACAGACAGCAAAATATTGCTCGTTTGGTCCTGGTCCGGTTTGCATTCAGACTAGCAATAAAACAATAGATTCAGTGCTTTTCAATGTAAATTTAATTAAGAGGAGGGATTGTGGTTATATTGGTAGAAGGATGTTGGAGATGGAGATGTCAGGCAAGAGGTCAAGAGGAAGACCAAAGACGAGATATCTGGATGTGCTGAAAGAAGACATGAAGTTAGTTGGTGCAAGAGTAGAGGATACTGAGGACAGAGTTAGGTGGAAACGGATGATTCGCTGTGGCGACCCTTAAACTGGGAACAGCCGAAAGTAGAAGAAATGATTAGATCGAGGTGTTTTTAGAGTGTATGGAGATTAATCTAAAGATTTTTTGTGTGTATCTTTTGGAATTGTCTCTGTGCATTTTCCAAGTAATATCACAAGTAAAAAGATCACTTTTGAAAGCTTGACAAACACTTTTACATTGCAAGCCATTCGTTTTTTTTTTTGTAGTAAATGCATTCTTTGAATATAAAGCCATCTCCCAGTGTGTTAAATGAAAGGAATGTGGAAAGAAACCAAAGAAACACATTCATTATTAAAGATATTGTCATGTTGAGCCCAATGTGAGTACATGGAGAACAGTATTCCAGCTGCTCCACTGACATTTGAATGAAGCCGGTTTGTTTGATGAATATTTAATTGCTGAATCCAGCTGTGGTTTGTTCAGCCAGCTGTGGATTTGTCATTGAAACCACGGGTTTGTTTCATTGTTTTCTGTAATGTATTCTAACTAAAGCGATTTGGGAGGAAGTAGTTTACTTCTGTAGCTCATGCTGCAATTCCTGTGTTATCTTCTTTAGGTGTTGCCAGGTTGTCCTTGAGTAAGTGTTCCCGTGGCAGAACTGATGTGACATTGATCCACTCTAACTTGGTCTTTAGACATTAAAAAATGGCAATCAAGCTGTAGAAGACTAAACAGAGGTTGTTAATCATTGTCTTCTTTCTGTTTATTTGCCTCAGGTCCTGCAGCAGTGCTGGCGTTCCTGCGAGCGGAGCTACGTGGTGCTGAGCCATGCCGCCTGCTCAAGCTGATGGTGGTTGGTCCACCACGGCAGGGCAAGAGTGCTCTGCTTGAGGGGCTGCAGACAGGAAAACCCTCGCCATTCATCAACACAGAGTGCAGCATTCACACCTCCAACTGGAACATGGAGCGGCCTGGGGGTGTCGTCAAGAGCGCTGTCAGTGTTGAACAAACAGAGTTTTATAAATTATGTAAATTAATATTAACCCTTAAAAGTCTGGTGCCTTTTTTTACTACTTTACAATTAGCTGTAATAATTTCCTGTGATTTGCTTGATATCTTTTTATTACATTACATTACACAATAATTACAGAATACTTTATAAAATTTTCATTTTTTTAACTGTCAAAAATATCAAAACGTGAGAATTGTAACAAAAAATGAAAGGTGTTGAAACAATAAAACATCATAAATAACCCCCAAAAAAACAAAGAAAATGTCAATCGGTCCTCTGTTCTTCTGAACCTTCGTCACCTCCCTGGGTCTTTGACTTCTCCTACCATCACCTACAGCTCAATATGGCAAAGACTGAACTGATGGTGCCAACCACACTGTCCAGCATGTCTCCACCCCAACTAGAGTTGTCGACAATCTCTCCATCCACCTCTGTCCGAAAGGGATCTTCAATGCGCAACTAACATTCAAGGAGCACATCGCTAAAACTGCTCAAGCTTGTAGATTCTCTCTGTTTAATATCACAAAGATCATAACTAATTTCAACCATAACTGGTTAATTTAAAACCAGACCCTGGTGTGGTCTTCTGCTGTTGTAGCCCATCTGCCAAGTATTTGACGTATTGTGCGCTAAGAGATGCTCTTAGTGCACAACAAGGCATTTTGGATATTTTCTCTTTTTTTGAACATTCTCTGTAAACCACAGACAGGGTTGTGCATGAAAATCTCAGTTTTTGAAATACTCAGACCAGCCTGTCTGCCACAAATTTCCATATCATTTTCATAGTCACTATTAACTTTTAAATTACTCTGACACTTCTCAAATTTGCCTGATGGATGGATGATATACAACCAGCCACTCCAAAGCCCTTTGTCCAAAACTCATTAGCGCTGAAACGCTGTGTTCAAATTAAGACTGAAATTCACCCAGGAGTGGATGAAAACATCCCGTACAACACCTGAAGTCATAGTCCAAGCATGACATCATTTTCTCACACATCTGCATGATATAATGACATCATTGAGTCTGAAAGTGTGCTGTGACTCTTGGAGGATTATGAGAGTGGAAACTCCATTAACTTTGGCTACGAAAGCATGTAAAGCCACAAATAGAGACAGAAGTCAAAGGTCAGCAGAGCAGCTACTCATTCATAAACCCTCAGGTCAACACGCTTCCACATTAATGCCTCCGTTTCTTTTTCAGCCTTGCCTTAAAACGCTTTTGCACCATCCAGCTTTTGTTTGGCCAGAGTTTAATCAGCAATTTTCAGAGAGCAAGGCGTTGTGGGGCAGACCAGAGCTGACACCATGAAACACAACTGGAGAGGAATACAGTAAAAACCATAGGCCGTATAAAACTATAGATGAAGCAGTAGTGGATTCTGGACTTTCAAAAAGAGTGGAAGCTCATTGTAGATTAAAAATGCTATAATACTACAGTGACTAAAGTTTATTTTGAATGAAAACCAAAAGAGTTTAGGAAGGGAAGCCAACTTAACACTTTTCCAGACTTACAGAACTACTTTCGTTTCACAGGAGACTTGAATTTGAAAAGTAAAAATACAAAGTAAAGCATGATTTGACCTGAGCAGTTCTTTAGAAGAGCTCTGGATTTGTGACATTATTTTTATTCCAGATGGAGTCTGTCTCATTCAACGTGTGGGACATCGGTGGCGCTGCAAGCATGTCGACAGTGAACCAGTGTTTCTTCACCGATAAAGCTCTTTACGTGGTGATCTGGAACCTGGCACTGGGAGAACAAGCCGTGGCTAACCTGCAGTCGTGGCTGCTCAACATAGAGGTCAGTGTATTTTTCTTATTTTGTACTGTTCATATAATGGAAATCATTCATTCATTCATTTTCCAATGAATGTCACGGGGGTCTGCCAGTGCACATTGGGCGAGAGGCGGGGGTAGACCCTGGACTGGTCACCAGTCCATCTCAGATAATGGAAATATTACATTAAAATATTGTTTTATTTTCTTCTGAATTTCTCTGCTATGCCAGCCTTTGAGGGAGAGATCTCGAGCTCTGCTCTCTGATTGGCCAGATATTTTCATAATCATTAGCTGTTTCCTTTAGAACTCTACTGGTGAGCAGGTGCATGATACAGCAATCCTTTCGAGATGGAGTAAGGTTAGAAAAAATTGCAATATACGAGCATGTAATGTAGATCCCTAGCATTCTATACACTTGCAGCTGTTTTTTTCAAATGCGTATTTATGAAAAAAAGACATATTTTATTATTAGGTAAGAATAATCTAATATTAAAAATGTATATTCCTGGTCAAGAGTCTGTAATAAAGTTTGTCTGTTGTGCTCCTTTTAGAGGAAAGCACAATATGAAAATGTTTTGCATGCTGCCATCATTAGAGTTACTGTGAAAGGTGGGGTTTGGGACCCTGTGTGGCTTGTATTTCTCTGAATAATGAGTGATTGTTATTGACCTCCTTGTCTGCGCTTTCTCGCGATTGCTCTCAACAGCGATCGGATCGCACATCATGAGAAAAGGAGTGGTTTGAATGTTATTTTTACCTTATGTTGGGATTAGATGGTAGCTGTACATTAATAGCACATGGGACATATTCTTCTGATAATCCTTAGACCTTGTCTTGGTTTCTAAATTTTCCAGTCCCAGCTGTGTTTCTGCCTAGACCCTTGACGCTCCATGTCTTGATCTCAATATTTTCTGGTCTCGCCCGTGTCTTGGTCTCATTACTCTCTGCTCTGGGCCTTGTTGTGGCCTTCATACCCTCAGGTCAAGACCTTGTCTTGGTCTCTGTATTCTCCTTCCTTGACCTCCTTGGTTTCTTGTCCCGATGCTCTCTGGTCTCAGCTGTTTCTTGGTCCAGATACTTTCTGGTCTTGGTCTTGATACTCTCCGATTTCAGCCATTTTTTTGGTCCCGATATTCTCTGGTCTTGATCTTGGCTTCTGCCTTATCTTGGACTCGGTAGTCTTTGGTGTTTGCTGGGTATTGGAATCAATATTCTCTTGTTTTGAAAATCTGTGGTCTCAACCGTGTCTTGATCTCAAAATTAAAAAGTCTCGTTTATGTCTTGGTCTTGATACTCTCTGGTCTTATCTTATCTGCATTTCAATCCTCTCCGGTCTAGTCTCTATACTCTCTGAGGTCTGCCATATCTTGTTGTCAGTTAAGAAGGTCTTGACAGCAACACTAAACAAAAGATGGCAAGTGCTGTGTTCATACTCAATCAGGATTAGATGGTAGGTGAACAGATCTGGAGTTTCTGGATCCTGCACTGATCACATTCTTCTGATAATTTCGGCAGCGAAGCATCATCTTTGATTTTTTTCTTTGATGTTGTTTAATCTAGTTGGAGAAGGTGGGGCTAGATGTTGTCACGGACAGGGTCAGGGCAAATTAAGTCTCTCTAGGTCTGAAGAAAAAGAGGTCCAAAATCTCTTTTGCCACTGAAGCATTTAGAGTTGAAGGTCCAAGCTGGGTGCCTAAAATCATCCCCAAAATATATTTGTTCTCCACCAAACTAGGCAGAACATCCTTTCATTACTTTTTGTGTTTGTGTCATTGCTCCAGGCTCGGGCTCCGAACTCTGCTGTGGTTGTGGTGGGCACTCACTTGGACTTGATCGACAGCATGTTTCGGACAGAGCGAGTAGCCACCCTGAGGGCATTCATCCTGGCACTATGCAGGACGCCATCGGGTGGAAGGGCCAGTGGGTTCCCTGACATCACCTGGAAGCACCTGCAGTACGAGCTACAGCTATTAAACTATTCCAATTCCTGATTTAACACTTTTTCTCACTCACATTGTTAAGTGGTTATGTAAAAGCTGACGTGAATTCTATTATTGATGATAATTTATTTTATTGATTAGTTTTAGCACCTATATCTATATACTATGAAGACCTAACACGATGGATGTAAGCAGCTGTGGAAATTATTTTCTTCTCTGTTGTGTGTCTATGCCAGTGAGGTCTCCTGTAAGACTCTAGAGGGCATGGACGGACTCAAGAGGCTTTTGTTTCAGGTCGCCTGCTCCATGAAGGACCTCAGCAACCCTGCCAGCTGCCACAAACTGTTGGGGAGATTGGTAAGCATTAGGGGTCGACCGATTCATCGTCCGGCCGATATATCGTGCCAATATTTGCTATTTTTTAATACGTCGGCAGAGATCCATGTTCAGTAGCGCCGATTTAAAGTCACCAAGCCAAAACAAGATTCAAAGACAGTCCTGGGAGATTATGGTTTGGCTTCAATTCTGATATGTCAAAGTCTTATGGCCACATATAAACTTTTTGTTACTAGTAAACTATGAAGAGTTACTTCACTTTGTGAAAGATAAAGACAAATAGCAACAAATCAACAAAACAACAAATATTTGTTGTGATCTGGATATGATTTGTAAAATAATAATTAAATAATGAAGTGATGTGCTCTGATTAATGACTATATGCATATGTTATATGTAACCGCAATAAACCTGTCTCAGGGTTTAGCACTGTCCTTGCATACAAAGCTGTGCAGCATGATGTGTTTTTATTTATTTTTAATTACTAGAGTATGGTAATTTGGGTTGTAACTTCAAGCAGCAAACACTTCTGTTAGCAAGAAAAACAACCTATTAGTGAATGTTTTTTTCTTCTAATTATAGCACATTTTTTTAATATGCATTGTATTATACACATTTAAATTGGGATTATAGCCGGAAGATGAAGGTAATCTACTGAAATGCTAACCATAAATGTTTCTTCTGAGCTGATAAAAGCAGAAAGACAAATACCAAAAATTTGTGGAGTCACCTGAGGTGTGACCACCTCCAAGCTTACAAAGATGCACAGAAAGAAAAAGAAGCATTTTTGATTTGTACTTTTAAAGTTGATTTTTTTTTGTGCAGTGCAGTGATGGTTCAAGGCAGTGTTTAATAAATGAGGGTGTTTGAAGTTCTTAAGTGTTGTGATTCTCCTTTTTTGCATGATATTTAGTTATTTGAGTGAAAATCATTCGGATATAGGCACTAAAAATCTACATTGGCCATCTGCAACGGTATTCGGCTGACCCTGACTTCTAAACATTGGCATCGGCTATAGAAAATCAATATAGGTCGAATAGCACCCACTGATAAAGCTACGTATGCTTTCAATCAACTGTATAATGCTCTAATAAGGGAACTAGATGGCTAGTGCGAAAACACATTTTGATGTTAGCCTGCAAAAGAGTTATAGAGAATGTGCAAACATTGATTAGAAGGTGTTTTATGAGCAATTTTGTATGTATGAACCTGGCCGTTTAAAGTTGTTTGACCCCATAACCTTTGACTCATTCTAGTGCCCAGTGTTTAAATATTGTTCCACTGTGTTTATGTTCTTGCACACGCTGATCCATATGTTTGGTTTCTGTGATGTTTCTACAAGATTCTCAGTTTGAGCAACAGCTGGTCAAAGTTTGGCTCCAAGTTAAGTCAATGGGATTTAATACCTCTACAATAAGAATGAATTTATGAAACATCTGAACCTGTTCAAAACAATTACTAAAAACATTAGTATTTTATCAACGGCAGTTTGTGAATGCAGGCAAATGGGGATTTTTAAGGAAGTTTTTAGTGGAACCGTATGCAAAATAAGCCTGAATATAAACGTCACCCAAATTCAAACCATTATTTTTCGAGGCTTTATTTTTCTCAGCTTGAATTTGTTACTCTTTTAAACCATGCAAAAGGAACTTCACCAATATTCTTAAACTGGTCAATCACAGAAAATCTCAGACAGAAGATAAAAAAAAAATCACAGTTAAAATCGTTATTTGATCAAAACTGCATGAAATACTTCTACAGTGGCTATCACTGTTTGAACAGATCCAGCTTGATTTGGGGACCGTGATTTGTGAGCATCTTCTCGGACAATCATTTCGACAATTTGAACATCTGTTAATATGCAGATCATTGGCCAAAGGTATTGCAAACTATGCTTATTTTTTTAACATTTTAATTTAGGTAAAGTGGCCGAATGCATTAACGTGTTGAAATTATATTTTTTTCTTTGAATTCATAGGAGGAATGAAAGATGTTTGATACAGAGATAATATCCTCAATCTGTGTTGTCCAGATTCCCAAAAGCTACCTGACCTTACAGGAGGCCGTTAAGGCGGAGCGAATGAGGCGAGACGAGGCAGATGAGGTCCAGTATCTGACAGAGAATGAGCTGGAGAGGATCATCGAGCAGAGCCCTGCCAGTGACATCCGAGACTATGAGGATCTGCAGACAGGTAACATGATTTTTCAGCAGTGTTCTGTAAACATTTAAATGCTTTAAATCACTGTGAAATATGTTTGTCAGCGATCAGCTTCCTCATCGAGACAGGCACCATCCTGCACTTCCCGGACACTAGTCATGGCCTGTGCAGGTTGTACTTCCTGGATGCTGTCTGGCTGTGTGAATGTCTGGAGCGGATTGTGCACCTCCGTGGATCTCGTTCAGTGGCTCCCAACGGCCTAATTCGAACCCACGATCTTCGCATGTTGCTGGTGGGCACCGGCTTCACCCCACAGACAGAGGAACAGTACTTCCAGTTCCTGGCCAAATTTGAGATTGCCCTGCCTGTGGCTAACAACAGGTACGTAAAGAAGTAACTGAAGAAACTATTGTCTTTTTTGAATATAGCTGATCTTTTTTTCAGCATACCATTGACTGAAAACTCTCGTGCACACCCTCTGACATGAGCGCCATCTTGTGCAGCAACTCCATTGGGACATTTTTTAAATCAAGATATGTTCTACCATCTTTGTCCTAGGGTTGCCACCTGTCCCTTAAAATCTTTTTAATGCAAATGTATGGCTTGAGAGCATTAGTACATGAACTTCCACCTTGGCCACCTTCAGTAGGTATAGCTAGGGTGATCATTTTTAAAATTGATTTGTAAAAGAAATATCTTTATAACCATTTTTAGAAAGTTCCAGATACGTGACTCTGTGACTACAAGTTTCTTCCTTTCTTTCACAGTTACCTGCTGCCTCATCTTTTGCCCTCAAAACCAGCTCTGGACATCCATGGCCTCCGGCAGCAGAGCACCAACAGCATCCAGAGGCATTTCAAGATGAGCTTTGTTCCTGCGGGATTCTGGGAGCGCTTCATCGCCCGGATGCTCATCAGCTTGAACCAGATGGACCTTCAGGTAAACATAGCTTTATTTAAAAAGCAGCGCTGCAGGCGTTTCAGGGTTTTATTTTTTTAGTGCTCTGAGCAGCACATTTTAGATGGTTTTTGCGTTGCAACTGAGAATACAAGATAAATGTTCAAATGTGGTTTAAAAGGACTTTTTACCCTTAATTTCTTGTTAATTTCATATTTTACATTTCAAGTTGTTTGATCCTGATAGTGCTAAAAGGTTGTGCTCTAAAATTAAGATGTGTGCAGTGTCTGTTCCAGAACTTTAGATCGCGGTCCCCTACCTTCTACTCTACTCCTTGGTCAAACTTTCAAACTGCTTGAAACTAATGACGCTGAAAGATGCTCTAAAATAAAGCTGTTCAGTGAAAAATGTTTTCAAATTTGTGAAAACTAGTCCCCCTCCCCCCAAAAAAAAAAGTAAATTAGCATTCACAAAATTAAACCCAGTCTTTTCTCAATACTTGATGATTTTTTTGAATATGACCAGTAATCCCCTGGCACCTACTTTTGGCAGGTTTGGCTAATTCCTCCTTGTGATAGCTTTTAAGTCCCATCCGGATGGATATCTATCATTTTCAGATCTCTCTAGAGATGGTAGAACAGGATTCAAGGCTGGTCGCTAATGGATAGCCATGAAAGCACCCTCTGACAAAGTTTCTTTAAATTCTTCTAAATTTAATCAGCAAGATAAGGTCTGAATGTATGTAAACTGAGTGAAACATGAATACATTTTTAATAGACCTGCAATTAAACTGAAAGACAAAGAAAAATAAAATATTTTATATTTATTTTGTAAACATTTCATAATTTTAAAACCCACACAAAATAGATCTGTCTGTGGGCCTGCTAATGCTAAAACTATGCTAGCCTAGTACCAAAACAGACTGTGCCGAAACCCATCAACCCATCAGAACTTAGCATCAGCTATTAGCTGTAATAATGCAAAAATGTACATGAAGCTAAATCTAAAATAAACTATGTTTATTTAACAAACTGCGATTTGTTAAAATTGCATCTGTCTTAAATTTTTGTTTCTCAAAGCATCCAAATGTTTTCACTAATAAACTGTTCAGGTCTGAATCTTTTATAAGACTTCACATATTTTTGGTTCTTTGTTCTTGTTTAGATCAGTTTTCCATATTATTTTTCCTCCTGCAGTGTTTGAATCCTCTTCAAAATTGGTTCAGGTCTCACACAGACAAAGACAAAACCACACAAATTGAATTTCTGGATTTTATTCTTCAGAAAAGCCTTAATTATGCTGCCGGAGACACCAAACAGGAAGTGAGTCGTTACCTTGGCAAAGCTTTTGGAATTTGATGTTTGATTCCAATCAACGCCACATTGTCCTGAGAATACCATGTAAATTTAGGAACACCATCTTCAGTATTAGGCAAATGTAACCAAAAAAAGTTAATTTAGCACTTTAATGTACGATTATAAAAAAACCTTTTAAACAACAAGTTCTCAGGTGAAAGTGTCGTTGTCTGCTCTAAAATTAGATTCTGTATTTTAATGACTTTTTTTTTTTTTACAAATGGGTTCGGAAACAGGCATTCGAGACCAAGAGGAACATGAAGACCCCCAGGAGCCGTGGTACGGTTGTTTACAGCTTTGCAGGAAACAACCAGCGCAATCGCTGCAGCACCTTCCGTGTTCGGCGCAATCAGACCATCTACTGGAAGGAGGGGCTGCTAGTCACGTTTGACGGGGGGTATTTAAGGTTAGTAGTGTATTTTTCTTAAATAAAAAAGTTGTTTATTAAGGACCGATTTATAACAAAAACATCTCTGTGAGATGGAGATCAAAAGCACCCTCTTTATCTTTTCTTTCTTGAGCAATAGCTGAATATTAAGAACCAACAGTCAAATGTTATTAATAGTTTTTTCTTTATACTAGATATAGGCAAAAACAGTTAAAAGAATAAAAGAAAAGTTGCTTTTGAGGATGGCTAGAACGTATTAAATATTTCTATATAGATTGTATTCATGCATATATATGCATGTATGTATGTGACGGATGATATATGAAATGACTGGGGACTCACTAGCGTCCCAAAGGGATTCATGAGGGAAGCTTTCAACTATAACATTACATTTGGTTGAGCGCTACCTTGTGAAACTTCATTCTGTGATTACAGTGTTGCAGAAAGAGACTCTGTGTTTGGTGAAATTTCAACCAATGAAACTCTACATAGACTGAATCAATTTCTTACGAAAGAAAAGGCCTCTTTAGTCAGCTCTTTAATTTCCTCAAAACACCCAGATGATAGAAATCCCAGAATTATGACAGATATTCAGATACAGAAAACCATAGTCTCTTCACTACAGTCTTTTCTATTGCATTCAAGAGTGTACAGGCCCAAGGTCAGGCTGACCTGAGTTCAAAAAACTCACTCATCCCCACCGCACCTGAATGCTGAAGTCAGCATTTCTTGTGGATAAGTACATGATGTCCCCTGTCCCCCTTCTTATAAAAGTGAAGCTTTGTTCACACCCACTGATCTGAAATGTATAAATACCCTGAAGGAACTGACAATAAATTTTTGACCAAGGTTGAAGCATGAGCTCCGTGTTGTGTCTCTTTCCTTGTCACCCTGAGATCCTAGAATTCAGAACTTTCGATGGGAGAGCACAGAATCCTTCCATTACACAGCCATATTTAAACCAGTTCTGTTGCTGTGAAAAATCAATCATACCCAGTTTGTTGCTTCTACCAGTTAATGTAACAGATTGTACCAATCCTGAGACGTTTCCTCTGAGGACAGATAGAATAGAATAGAAAGCCTTTTATTGTCACTGTACACATGTACAATTTGAATTATAACATGTACAATGAGATTAAGAGCATCTCGCTATTCAGTGCAACACATAGTGAAGAGAAATACTATAAAGTGTCAAGTACAAATAGAATATATATATAGTAATAGTACAAAAGGGGGGGGGGGGTAGATGAGGTGGCAGTTCTGTTTAAGAGCTAGATATGTGTAGTTTAAATTGCAATTGCACAGCAATCATAGTTTTATCACCTATAAGGTTATTGTCCGTTGTGAAATGAATATAAAGTCAGTATATTGCACAAGTTCATGTCACACAGGGTGATGCTTACGGTCCGGTGAAGTGTATATTAATCCAGTCCCTGTGTACGCATATTGGAGTTGAGGGTAGTGATGGCTTCTGGAAAAAGGCTGTTCTTGAGTCTGTTTGTCATATAATGGTGCGGGTAATAGTACATTCCTTGCTTGATCTTATATCTCAGCTCTCGATGAAGAGTTTGTAACAACAATCATGAGTTTTTCATAGTACACAATCACATTGTTCCCAGTATTTCCATTACCATATGGGTGAGGTTACATGAATGAGATTAGTGTGTGTACAATAATCTAAAAGGGCTGAATCGAAATGTAACAATAAAAGCAAAGTGACATCAAGATCTCCACATTCAGTGATTTTTGCTCGTACAAAACCAAATAAGAAACTGATGTAGAATCTATATATTTAAAATTGACAAGTATTATTGAAGAATTGGCTTCGTCCCTGAGCATTGAAGCTCTTCAATGAACGCTTTATTCGGTCGATTACGATGCATTTTAGATTTTATATCTCACGCTTTTTGTTCCATACCATCATATCAGAAGTAACTAGTCACTAAATAGATAAAAACCTTCTCTCTTCCCATCAGCGTGGAATCATCTGACCTGAACTGGAAGAAGAAGAAGAGCGGAGGCATCAAGATCATCTGCCAGTCAGATAACCGGGATTTCTCTGCCATGGCCTTCATCACCGATCACGTGAACGCTCTGATAGAGCAGTGGTTTCCTGGTGAGCGACACACTGCAATTTTCACCTCTGCTTGGATTTTTTTGTACAGGCCGAATAATGGTGCCTTTTGTGATTTCAGAGTGTGTTGCATCTCATTTAAACCACTCTGTAATGAACCATTGAATATTTGAAGAAGCTCTCGATGCTTGTTCTGTGTGCAGCTCTGACGGGAAGTGAGAGTGACGGCTCTTGTCTGATTGAGCAATTTGCACCGTGCCCATTCTGCAGCCCCTCAGAGCCAGCGACAACTGAACCTCTGCCACCGTCCAGCATCGGGCAGCCAGGCATCCATTATTTCAACATGGAGGAGTGTGTGCTGGCGGCCATGGAGAAAGAGCACATCATCTGCCCCAATCATCCCAAAATCCCTGTACCCCTGCAGGAGCTGGTGCCTGAGCTCTTCATGACAGACTTTCCATCACGGTAACGCCACCAATGCCACTGTAAAACAAAATGTGCTTGGTTTTTAGTGTCATAATTAAGTTGAGCACCGTTGTTGGAAACTGGCTGTTTTTTTTTTCATTGGACAGAATTTCGTTTAGTTTAGTTGAAATCCATCACTCTAGGTATAATGAGTGTATTTTAATTATATGAGCAGCTCCTGTAATTACCCTCAACTTTCACCTCCTGCAATCTTTAACTTCAGCAGTGAAACTGAAGGGAGGAAGTAAGTAGCATGTGAGGTCACTCAGCGCTACAGTTTTGAAGATGCCCCTCGGGATGTTGTCTAGATCTGCTTCAAGCTATTTGCTCCAAGCATCTGTTTTTGTGTTTCTGTATTTAAGGCTCTTCCTGTTGAAGAGTGACCTCGAGTGGAATGAAGATGAAGCGGAAATCCTGGGCCAGGGCGGCAGCGGCACAATCATCTACAGAGCCAAGTACAGAGGGCATCCGGTGGCCATCAAACGCTTCCATTTCAAGAAGTGCAAGCAACAGACGCTCAACAGCAGCACAGGTATGACTTGAGTAAGATCGGCTGAACTCCTGCAGTGTTTTATATGCAGCTGTTGTAGCAGTTTAGCCGGGCATCCAGGACCTTGCAAATGAAAGCTATATATGATATGAGGCCAATATAGCTTTAGTCAAGAAACATGGTACTAAACATTAAATGATTCCTTTGGAAAAGATGTGATGTCGTTTTTATTTAAATCACACTTAATGTGAATAAACTGTACATTTCTGAAACATGGACACTTTTTTTGTAATTCAAAAAAGTTGATTAAAACTTGATGTAAATCATACAACATGAATTTCTGCATTATTTTCTCTCCGTATCTATCCCCTTTGATTTGTTGTAAACTAGCAACAAAAGTTTCAAGTATATTAGCCTCACATTGAGAGATAACCTTCATGTGAACATAAAAACACAAGCAGAAGTATGAATACTTTTTTTCTCAAAGAATCAGAATCGAACTCGAATCAGATCAAATCAAATTTACGCTAGAGACCTGGCATTTTTTACAGGGCCAAAATATAGTCCGGCATCTCTATTTTTTCCAGCCACAAAAATCACATGGGAGCTGAAAACATCTGCTTTCATTTCTACAGCTTCATTCCACCAGCTTTTGATTTTTCTCTTGATTACCTTTTGCATATAAAATAATAGCAATATGTTCTAATAGAAAACACATATGTTTTAATAGCATTTAATGTCATTTATATAAATGAATTCTGAATGTGGACATGAATGGGGAGTTTTTTTTTTTCTAAAATGCCATAACTCCGTTGAATTTGTGGAAGCATGTGTTTTCTTTAGTATGAAAGTGGTTTGAGATGCTTTATGAAATTTCTCAGTCATACCACCATAAAAACTTTCAAAGATTTATCTTAAAATAAGTAATTTTCTCCCAAAATGCGATAACTTCATGGCCCTTTTTCCACACAACGCTATAAATCCAATATAAATACATACATACATATCTACATACATACATGCACACACACACAGTGGTACCCCGAGATACGAATGCTTCGAGTTATCTTGAAGCAAAAAAAAAAAAGCATTCATATCTCGGGGTACCACTTTATTTCCATTTCTGTGGGAGCCCTCTGAATAGATATTTTCACCCGTAACCTGCACATAGATGAAAATCTTACTGCCCGCATCCATCAAAACACTAGAAGTATCGGGTCCCTGCAGTTCTCTACTTTATGTAACACATGGTTCATTGAAACGGTGCATAAGGTACACTGATGACTAAAGCACTAATTTTGTCTAGATGGGTTTTTAGTTCCTAATTCTAGTCAAACTCTGGATCAAACTCTGTTTCGAACTAAAACTATTTTTTTTTTCGAAAAAAATTTGAATGAATATAGCAACCGTACTTGCTTGCCCATGGCATTATGTGTGTCTGTTTACAAAGCAGCGATTATCATTGCAACCCATGTTCGTATTAAGTCTGTAATCCTTTCTCTAACCAGGAGAAAGTGGATAAAGAAAATGGATGGATTTGTGTTTACTAGAACCGTAAACCGTTTAAAATTGTGTGTGTTCAAAAATAATTTTTTTCCTTGATTCTGATCTAATGAGTCGTGATGGTCAGGTACAGAATGCTGCAGCTCCATTGAGCATCAGGAAGCTTCACTGAGCCTGAACTTCCTCTACAGCAGGCCGTTATTAGCTTTGAGCTGATGCATTTGCATGGGATCTGCAGGACAAGTGCTGTGAGTTCAAGGGTCACGGTGCTCCGGTTCGACTGCAGGCTCGCAGCGGGACATGGAAGGAATTTCCTGTTAATAGACAGACACTAATCCTCTCCGGATTCCTCCCTTCATGTTCATCTGTCCTCCAAGAAAACTGCAGAGGAGCTGCAGAATTTAAAGATAAAGATTTTTCTGGACAATTGTTTCAAATTTATATAAATGCATTGGTGGTTCTGCTATGGTATGCTGCAATTTATTTATAAAAATAAATGTATGAATACATAAAACAATGAATATATGTTTAAATATATTTTTATGAACAAATGAATTATTTAATTTAATCTATTTATATTTAAATAATTGCCATTAATGTATTTAAACACATTTGTATTTTCAAATCGTTCTGTTTTGTCCATATGCTAATTACATGGGCGGTGCTAGCTTCAGCACAGACAGGGATTGGTTGCATGAGAATCTTTGATGATGCTCTGTAACAACCCCAGAGGTTTGGGGTAGTAAAACTCCACCTCACGCTGGTTCACAAATTAAAGTTTTATTAGGAGCCGGTTCAGATGATTTGAGATCGTTAGCAGCGTACTTGGAGACTGTTGTGTTTATTCATATACAGACAATAATTGAACGATTGAGTCGTCTGCGCATCGGTTGTAAAGTATTACTTTTAACATTTAAAGCATGGAATCACCTTGAACTTGCAGCAAAGGGGATAGATACGGAGAAAAATAATGCAGAAATTCATTAAAGCCATGTTTTATGATTTACATCAACTTTTAATCAACTTTTTTGAATTACAAAAGAGTGTCCATGTTTCAGAATGTTTAAGCTTAAAACCTGCAACAAATACATTTTACACAAATCTAATTTTACACATTTGCGGATCCTGAGTTGTCTTGGTAAATCTCATTGTGCAGATGCATATTTTTTTTTTAATATTCCTCTTTGTTTCGGAACTATCCACAGATGTATTAGCCAATCAGGGCACTGTATATGCAGTGACAGAACACAGCAGCCAACCGGTGGCTTGCATTAGTTGACCTTTCGTACAAGATAATATCAGTTGTACATAAGACAAATTAGGTAGACAATTTAATATTAATAATAATCAATCAATACCAAAATTTTTGTGGGAATTCATTACCGTTCTCACAGTTATTGGAAAGAAACTGGATGAATCCCAGGGCCAGCATTTGATCGAAGAACTGGTTTTCTTCAGATTAGAAGACTACTAAATCAGTTTTCTAAATTATTACACCAGTTTATTATGTTAGCAATTCAAGATTGAGCAGTATCTAATAGTAAGTATATAATAAATCAATACAAAAGATAGCTGTTTGTAAATACCTTGATTATTAATTATTTTGAGCCAAATGCTTAAAAATCAAATAATAAGATGCTTTTGATTGTATGTTAAATGACGCATGTTTAAATGTGGTTTCTTTATATTATTTTACTGAATTTGTAGGGATTCAGATGAAAAGAGTGTGTTTTCTATGGCTCAGTCCACTGATTTCACAGCAGATCTGGTTTCAGTTCAGTTTCCTTGTGTTTGCTTCGATACAAGAGTTCAAGCCTTAAAAAAGAGCCCAAAACTTACTGACGTGAGATAAAGTGTGATTTATGAGTGAAGGAAACACTGTTCGCCCGGTAGCAGACTTCAGTCAGCTGTCGATTATGAGAAACAAGAGCCAGAAGATCATAAATCACGTCTGCAAACATTTATTATTTGTGTTGTGGAGCTCACAGTCACTAACCAAAGGCATCTGTAACTCCTCTCAAATGGTGTGTGTGTTATTTCAAGCTCCTGCGCAGCATAAAACTGAGTTTTTACGCTGAAGTGCGGCACAGCAGGAGAGAAACCTGACGTTGCTCATTAAGAGTTTTCGGCTGAGCTCAGATCAGTTCAGTTTAAGCTGATGTGAGGAAGCAGAGCCTTTAAAAGCCTTGCGCTATAAATCACTGCTGTTAGTTTCAGGTCAGGGAGCAGTTACGCGTTTCCTCTTTGAGATTTGATTTTTATTATGGATCTTTAACGAGGGAGGTCAGCGTGTGTCCTGTAAACGCTGCTCTTTTAACCTCACGGTTTAGAGAACGCTGCTTATTTATACAGAAAAGTTTATTATACACCTAGAGTATTAATGCTGTCTATGAATGCAGGGAGGGAAAGACATATTTGAAAATCATGAGTGAACTGAGCTAAACCTTGTTGGGTTCGGTCTTGTGTTGTTTACATCTCTGGAAGTATTTTGTTGAAGACTTGGAAGCTGAAGTGACTCAAGCCTTCAGCTCCCTTTACAGATTTCCCTCCTTAGGACAGAATATTCCTAAACTCTCAGCACCAGAAGAGGAATTAATCTCTTGATTCATCTGGAGAGATTAATGTATCATGTCTCTTTCTCTTGGAGTTTGGTAAATGGATCTGTCACATGATATTATGTAAATGGATTCTTCTGTTGAAAATATACAGCAATTTTTAACTTGATTTCTCCGAAAATTCTTACTGTAGAGATTTGTAGAAACAAATTTGGAAATAACTAATTTATGGTGTTTAGTTCATAAAGAAATGGTAGTATCTAGAACCATATTTCTAGAACACTTGGTCAATGAAAAAATGCTTAGTATCCCTAGACATTCAAATGGAAGCATATTCTTTCTGCACTACAAAGTACTTCAAATTCTTTGCTGGTCATTGATTTTTGCCAGTTTTATTGTTGTTGGGAGATGAATATGAAAATTTGCTTTTTGTGGAAGCTTTGAAGTTGGAGAGTTTAGAAAAGAGGATGTTTGGAAGCTCTGATGTCAGGACATTTAGAAAGAAATACGCTTTGATGTAAGTTCATAGGGAAGGCAATTTGGTAGCATTGATGTTAGGAATTTCAGCGGGAAAGAAGTTTTGATAAGGAAGAAAGTTCAAGAGTTAGAAAGTTTAGAAGGAAGTAAGTGTGGAAGCTTTGATCTTGAATTTCAGAAGAAAGGAAGTTTTGCTATTAGGAAGTTTAGAAGGAAGTAAGTGTGGAAGCTTTGATGTTGAATTTCAGAAGAAAGGAAGTTTTGATATTAGGAAGTTCAGAAGGAAGTAAGTGTGGAAGCTTTGATGTTGAATTTCAGTAGAAAGGAAGTTTTGCTATTAGGAAGTTCAGAAGGAAGTAAGTGTGGAAGCTTTGATCTTGACTTTCAGAAGAAAGGAAGTTTTGCTATTAGGAAGTTCAGAAGGAAGTAAGTGTGGAAGCATTGATGTTAGGAAGTTCAGAAAAAAAGAATTTAGGAAGCTTGGCTGCTAAGATAGAGGGAATTTGGAAAGAAAAAAAAACTGGGTGGGAGGGAACAAATATTCCAATCTCCCGACCTGAACTTCATCCAAGGTGTCAGTGGCTGCTGTGGCAAGCAAGACTGATATGGCATGATGTATGGGTAGAGACTACAAGCTGACATATAATCTCTTGACAAAACATTTCCAATTGAGATGAAAACTGCAGCCAATCAGAGCAGGGTGAAATAAACCCAGAGGATTCAGTCGACATACTACTGAGGCAGAACGTTGTGAAGAGCTTTAATCCAGGCTGACTGTGAAAAACTACCTGTAATCTCAAGTCCATATCAGCATTGCAACACCGGGTTTTCCTGTGTGTGACCTTCTCAATTCATAGAATAGTGTTTTCCCTAAAATAACAGTAGACCTCTCTCTTTCTCACTCTCATGCAGACACCATGATGAAGCGTCTCTGGTCTGTGGAGGCAGCACGGAGCTTCTCTGAGTTTCGGCAGGAGTGCAGCATGCTCCACTCCCTCCATCACCCCTGTGTGGTTTCTCTGCTTGGCATCAGCATCCACCCGCTTTGCTTCTGTCTTGAGCTAGCTCCACTGGGCAGCCTCAACACACTCCTGCAGGAGCGGGCACGAGGTGATGGGACACACACAAACAAACGCTCTGCTCTGACCAATCACATTTCATACATTTTAAACATCAAAGTAGACCATGATCAGTTCTGGCTGATGTAGAACATTAGGAACATATCTCCTCCACTGTTTATAGCACTGTGGAAAATGACCAAAAACATGTTTTAATGGAACAGAATTGCAGAGGATGATTGGGTCCATGCGTCCAACACCACAGCCAGCCTCTAGGGGGAGTATGAGATGCTTTCATGCTCAGACATGAGACACACAAGCAGACTGTTTTGGACTGAAATAGGAACTCTAAGCTTCTTTTATTCTCATTTGTGTTTTTTTTTTTTTTTTACGTTATTTTGAGCCTGTCCTTACCTTAAATTTTCACGTAGATGACTGCATAAAATGCATATTTTATTCCTTCATTTAAGGCTTTTAATGTAGATTAAACCACTTTATCCCCTATAATGGATTTTTCTACTGTGAGCTCTATATTGAAGTGGGTTTACACTTGGTGGCCAGAGAAACTCAGAAATAGAAACACGACTATAACTATAACGTTATAAGCTCTTTGGCTCATTGTTTATAATTGGGTGGTTTTTATAATCCTTTAACCCTTGTTTTGTTCAAATTCAGTACCATTTCTTTACGTTCATGATGAGAGCATACACCCATACTCTGGTAAACTGTACCATGTGTTATAATGGTTGTGTGAGTATGGATTGTCATGGAATATATGACCATCTTACGGAGCACACAAGGTTAAAAAACTCTGGTCTAGTGCACATTAAGGGCATGAGGAACTCAAGTGCACATTGAACCATTTATGTTGTAAAATTGAAAGCAAATCTCAGTTTTCCTTGTTGTATTTGAACAATCACCTCTAATCAATATCTTCAACTGGTTTCAGAAACGTTGCTTAAACATTAAGATCTGAAAGTTTCCAGGGTTTTAATTCGTTTTCTCTGAATCTGTTTACTTCACATAAAAGTCAGGCATTTTTGACAGGCCTACATTCTTTTAAAAAAAGGTTCTTTACTGGTTCTTTGCCAATTTGAGGGAGCTATATAGCACTTTTTCGCTTTCAAAGAACCCCTTACTTAAGCTCTTTTTTGGTTCTTCATTGGTTCATTGAATGTTTGAAGGTGCCATAAGTATGTATGTACATACACCTTCAAACATAACTTTTGACAATTGGTTCTAAATAGCACTTGTGATGGTTGGTTCTAAATAGCACTTTTTCAGATAAGAGTCTAAGAAAAGGTTCCCCTATGATTTCGAGGCAAAGGACGACATTTTATTTATACTATCCCCCCAATAACAATATACAATTACAAAATCTTGTATTTCTAAACTTAAATTGTAGTAATTTATCTGAAACTGTTGTTGATTTATGTTAAAAAAAAATTTCGTATCCATCACCAAAAATCATTTTCATCTGAAACAAATGAAAACTCTAAACCGCCTCCTGGTGGATGAAAAAAAATCCCAAACAACACTTAGGGTTAACTGGTGTACGTTGCTTGAAATAGTTTGGATCCATCACTCTCATCTGAAGCCCTTGATGAACACCAACCAACAAGAGCTCTGGTTTTTAAAGCTCGACAACTTTTTATTAAGCGAAGCTTGGCCGGTTACTCTTTTCTCAATTTCTTTCTTAGAGCCTTCACCATCAGTCTGTCAGAGAATTTATCAGGTTATTAATCTCACATGAAAATTTAGTTTTTAACTACTGACTAACTTAGATCTGTGTGTCTGATCTTATTTTATATGGACCATTATTATTAAACAGCCTTTTATTTTATTTACTTGAATAAACAGTTAATGTGTTTATGCTGATCAAATTATTATAATCATAATAAAAGCACTCAACAATTTTCAGATTACATTTTTAGGGCCAACATGTGGAAAGCCATTTGAGTTGCTCACCTGTCCGTATACCTCGACTATTCTTAGGTTCTCTGTTCATGCCTCTGGGTCACATGCTCACCTTCAGGGTGGCCTATCAGGTGGCGAGTGGCCTGGCATACCTGCACAGGAAGAACATCATCTTCTGTGACCTGAAGTCCGACAACATCCTGGTGTGGGCTCTGGACCTGGAGCAGCACATCAACATCAAACTCTCTGATTATGGCATCTCGCGTCAGTCATTCCATGAAGGGGCGCTGGGGGTCGAAGGAACTCCGGGATACCAGGCACCTGAGGTCCGCCCTGGCATTGTCTACGATGAGAAGGTAGACATCTCCAAGTGCAAGGAATTTAGTACATTTATTTAAATAGATGGAAGTTTGAAGGGAAGTTCAGATAAAAGAGATTTTTGAAAGAGATTGGAAGTTTGGAAGCAAGGAAGTAGGAGGTTTGGATGGAAGAAAGTGAGAAGTTTGGAAAAAAGGTATTTAGCAGTTGGGACAGAAAAAGTTTTAATTTTTTTATGTTCTTATAAGAAGTTTGGAAGGAGGTTTAAAGAGCTTAAACAAAAAAAGTTTGAAAATAGGATTTGACAGAAGGAAGTTAGTAGTTTGAAAGGAGTTTGGGCAGAAGGAAGTTGAATGTTTAAAAGGAGCTGGAGATTTTGAGAGGTTGGAAGGTTGAAAAGAAATTTGGATGGATGGAAGCTGGAGGTTTAAAAGGATATATTGAAGGAAGTAAGCTTGATACGCACGATTGGAAAGAAGTTCTGAAGCGATATGGAAGAATATTTGGATGGAAGGCAGGCTGAAAGGAAGGTTTGGACAGAAGGGAGTCTGGAGGATAGAACAGAACTTTGAATGGAAGGAGTTTTGGAATATCTGAAAGAAAATTATCATAGAAGAAAAAAATTTTAAAGGATAATTGTCATTTCAGAAGTTATAATATAAATAATAGGGGTGTAACGGTATGCTAAAATCGTATTCGGTTCGGTACAGTGTCTTGAAGAGTTCGGTTCGGTTCATTCGGTTCGGTACAAAACAATAAGAACTTACATAATCTTTATTTTGAAAAGCTGCCAATACACAGTAGAATTCCTGCATAAAATAAATAAAAGTGACACATTTGGGTGATATTTTAAATAAATTGCACTCTTTATTAAGAAAAACAAATTTTTTTTAAATAAAAAATGAAATACTGCAACTAGTTAGGATAGATAGGATAGATTAACCTATCCACATTTTCTGAAGAGAGCATAGATCTGGTTATAATATCTCCAGCAGTAGAAAATGTTAGATGTGTTGCCTGCCCAATCTCCGTGGAACAATGTCGGCATACAACTTTAAATTTATCCACTCGTCCCCGTTATGTCTTTTAACAGAGAAGCGAAAGTGTTCTCAAACACGAGACCGTAGTGAGGTGGGAAGGTCTTCAAGCTCGTGCTCGTCAGTCAATAGCGTCCGTGCGGAAACTCGCCTAGGAACATTGTTCCGCTGCGCTTAATATCGCGCTGATAACACATTTATATTATTTAATAAAAATACAGAATACCGAAACGGTACGCAAGTGTCCTGAACCGAACAGGCCGAAACGGTTCAATACATACCGTGAACCGTTACACCCCTAGTATATATATATATATATATATTTTATAAGAGAGTTCCAAGAGAATTTCAGGATTCAGGAAGGTAGGTAGTTTGTTCATTTAGTTTAAAGGAATTTTCCCAAATCTAATAACAATAGATGTAAACTTCAGTAGAATTCTTTTAAAAGATCTGCTGTGACTTTGTCAGGTGGACATGTTCTCATACGGGATGGTCCTGTACGAGCTGCTCTCGGGCCAAAGGCCATCTCTAGGTCACCATCAGCTCCAAATCTCCAGGAAGCTTTCGAAGGGTGTGCGGCCGCTGCTGGGTTCCCCGGAAGAAGTGCAGTTTCATTGTCTGCAGGCACTGATGCTCGACTGCTGGGACACCAAACCTGAGAAGGTACACCTGAATGAAGCTGGACTGAGCTAGACAAAACATATGAAGACATCGATATGATTTTTGTTGATTATAACCAGCCTTCAGTGCTTCCTGATATGGATTGGTGTTCTATGAAAACATTTGAACTTGGCCTCAATGTGGGAATGAGATGTAATGTCTTTATTTTCTTTTGAAAACGTATATGACAACGATTTAATGTGAGGGTAGATTGCAGCAGAAAAAGTAATCTTTTGACGTGACCTTAGCCGAGAACATAAAGATCAGTGGAAGTTTTCTTGCCTGACTCTCGGGAGAGGGAAGTTCACTCTTTTTATCGGGAAGATAGACCGTTACTTTCTTGTTGTTTAGATCGCTGATGTGGTACATCACATAATTCCCTTCGTTTGTAGCCACTACAAACAGGAGAGCTGCTTGAAAGGATTGATTGGAAACAAGTTTTAAGGGAATTCAGGCTTGCGAGTTTGTCATTTAAGTTTTGTAGGATGGAATTTTCAAATCAAGTTCTGAAGGAAATTTGAGAATAATGGTTACACAAAAGTGTAAAAAGAAGATATTTCTGATGATTTTTGGATATTTTTTTTTGCAACTTAAAAGATTGAAATGAAGTTCAGAAAGCTGAAAGAATGAAGGAAAATTGAAGGAATTTTAAATGGAGGATCATTTGGAATTGTTAAATAAAATCTGCATGGAAGGAATTTTAAAGTTTCACAGAAGTCGTAGTTTCAAAGTTTAAAAAAAAGGTAATCGAAAAGGATTTAAATTAATTTAAATATATTAAATAAAATCAAAATAAATTCTTAAATAATTTTGGGAGTTTGAAGGATTGATTTTGAAAGAGCAGATGCTAGTTTAAGAAAAATGGTTTGAAAGAAATGTAGAAGTTTAACAAAAAATTCAGATGGATGGATCTTGAAAGGAAGTTTAAGAAAAAATGCTTCTGTAGTGAGAGCCTGAAAAAGCCTGATCTTTCAGTCGCCTTTCAGCAGGTTTGTTTGTTTGCAGCGGCCACTAGCAGCTAGGCTCCTCAGACAGATGCAGGAGCCCAGTTTCGCCTGCCTGCGCTATCTGATGTCGTGCCCAGATCAGAGCCAGCTCTTCCTGTGCCCGCTGCAGGGACCCAGCGCCATCTTCTGGGATGCAGGCGATGAGCAAAGGTACTGATTTATTTCATAAAATAAACCTTTAAATTCACTGTCAGCAGCTTCCTAAAGATGATTTCAAATCTATTGTGATCATGAAGACTTTGGATGGATCATCTTTATCCAAAGCTCTGGATTCTGGTGGCCCTGTAAAATACAACCTACGTAGAGATATTCGGAAGAAAGGCTCTTATTGAGGCAATCTGACCCATTGTTACTGCTTTCATTTCACTCTTTTCAATGCTCTCCATTTCTTCTATTTACAGTCCATCGCTCTCCTGCAGACCCTTTGCCTAAACTCTCATTAAAATCATTCAGCAATCACAATTTCACAGCACACGCTCTAAAAAAACGACTCATTTAAATATTCATGAGCTGCTATAAGGAGGGCATTACTATGCATGACCATGCAGCCAGGTGAGTCTCAGTACAGGAATTCTGAGCTTCATCTGACTGAACAAGTGTTTGTAATTACACAACTGCAAATTATTGTTGGAAGGACTTCTAGAAAAATGTATTCGAACAATGTACTCCTGCGTTTTGTTTCTTCGATACAAAATCGATAAATGTTTGTCAATAAATATGTTTCTCGTTTGAAACTTATGTCTGTCCTCACCTTTTTCGTTAAGGAACTACACGGTGGTGAATGTGTCGAAGGGTCAGATGGAGGTGAAGCGGATGCCGTGTCCAGGAACTCGTTTGAGTTGCCAGTTAAAGCTGGAGAACACACTGTGGGCAGCCACTGAGGTGACCTTCAGTGAAACATTACACTGATCCCTCCTCCACAGAATAAACCTTGACTGCTCTCATGCATATGAGTTCTCTGCATATGCAGGCATCCAATTTGACAAGTTCTTGTCCATCCTCTTGGGAACACATTACTGTATTCCTGGTTACTTTGACTTTCTTCGTTGCTTCTACAGCCCTCAAATTTAGATCTCTATAGCAACACTATGTAGTTTTAAAGCCTTCAAACAACAATTTGGTTGTACAACTTCCCAGAAATGCTTCAATATCTCTGACTGTATCTCCTGTATTGGCTCCATATAACTCCTCAGTTAGGGTCAGGACATATATACAAAAAAAAAATTTCATGGCTGAAGCTGGAAGCCGAGCTAAGAAAGTAAGAGTGTTTTAGGTAAGATGAAGAAGAGAAAGCACTGGAGACCTTTTGGTGTTACTGTTACTCTAGAACATATCATTTCGTCTGTAAATTCTTCTGCTTTTAAAAATATTATATTTCAGGTTGTGCTTTTTAAACGTATGTAGCAGTATCCCACCACATCAATTACCAATATACAGATTTTAGGGCTGTTTCTTTTTTTAATTTTAACCTCAAGGATTTGCAATTCTCTTTTAATATTTTATATAACATACACATATTATTGGGATATTAATAATGTAGTAATCACAAGAAAGTACCTGATTTAAGTTACAAAGCATAGGCTTAACCATATTTGTCTATGGGACGACCCATGAGGGGAGAAGTAGGAACTAGATGTACAGTTGAGATGCAGCACTACTATAAATGAAAAGATTGCTGAGAGGTAACTAGCGGCCATGACTTCTCTGTGCTGGTTGACCATATATGGAGTGTCAAGAGGTTACAAGAGTTTGCAAAGAGTTCATGACTTTAACTGAGACTTTTATTAATAAAAATAATGATGATAAATAAATAATAAAGGTGCCTTTCAGGGCAAGGACACAGCATAGGAAGAAGAAAGAGGCAATACATAATAGTAACAATGAAACAAGAAAATAAATGAAAGAATAAAGAAAAATTTAGTAAAATAGTCCAAAGTATAGCTAGAAACATATAATTAAGGAATTTGCAAGAAGTCAGAGAACAAATGATGTAAATCATAGTATAAAAGCCAGCACCCAACACTCCATTATAATTGTTATCAGTACAGACAGTACCGTTTCTTGACTTTAGGGGCCCCTGAGAGCAAGCGTCTCCATAGTGTTGCTTTTAAGTGGTCCCTGATTAGTCAGACTTAAGAACATTTTTCGCTCACGTTCAATGTGTTTTTCCATGACTACATTTGATAAAACGTTCACATGCACAGATGTTGCACGCTGCACATTATGTATTTGAGTTGATGTAAATTTGACACAAGACACATTGAGACAAAGACACAAGCAAATTCCAATCGGAAAGTGGCGTCTGTGAGGACTTGTTCTAAAATCGTTTCTACTTAAAATTATAAAGGAAATGTTGGTTGCATCTGAGCCTCAGAATGAGGAGAGGAGGGAGCTTTGATTATCAACACTCATCCATGCTTTCGACTGCACAACCTGCAACTGAAAAGAGCCATCGGATACGAGGCAAAAGGGCATCCATGATCCAAATCCCATGACCACAGGAGATTCAGAGCTTTTGCCCTTCATCTCAGCTCTTTCTAGGAGATAGAAAAGTACATTGAGTGGATAATTAACCCATCCCTGGTAAATATTGGAACAACTGTGGTTAGAATCTTCTGGTTGTACCAATATCTGAATACAAAAACTTTGTTTTTTTTTATTGTTGCCGATCCTAGACTTGTGATGGTTTAAGAGTAAACTTTGTCCAAGAGTAAACTTAAGATTTGTTTATTTAAGCTGGGGTTTCCTCTGTCTGAAATATTTTATATTTGAGATTCAAATTGTGAAATTTTCTTGTTCCAACTGAAAAATCAGTGACTTGTAAAATTAATTTTTTGATGCTGAGTTCTGGTTTATTCAGGAGCAGGAGATCTGCATCTACAGACTGAAGGAGATGTGTCCTCTAAACCAGCCTCAGAGAGTGCTCTCCTGCCCGTCTGTGGTAACCTGCCTCTTCCTACTGCCCGCCACCTCCCAGGTCAGTGCCCTCCATCCAGACCAGCTTAAAAAGGCTCATTTCTAGGATTGTTTTGAATGTTAACTTTGAGGTTGATATAGAGAGACATATCCATGATAAGAAATAATAGCACTATTCACCACAGTAAGAAATACACACAAACAAAAAGCTTTCACCAGAAGATGGCAATGTCGCATCACTTGAAACTTTCCATTTAATTTGACGACAATTAAAAAGGAAACAAGGAAACCACAAGGAAACCGACTGCCTTACAGAGCCTGAATGGTCCTGTTTCCAACCCTCGGGCCTCGGGTCTAGGACAGGTGTGCCGGTCTGGGTCTCAGTTCCAGGTGTTTCCTCACTGGACGTCTCGGTGACAGATTCAGTCTTCAGCGAGTCTCCAAACACTCACTCAGAGGAGTCTTGTCTCTTTGATGTGTCTTGGAGGGCATTGTGGTTAACTAAATGGATGTCAGGAGACGAGTGCAGCTGCTTTTCAGGGGATTTACTGAGGATAAGGAATGAATACAGAAAGTAATGTAAATGTTCTGATAATAAATGTCCTGGATTTTGATTGGGTCCGAAAATTGCTGACATCTTTTAGAGTAATGACTAATGAAAATTCATTGTAGTTCTCCTGGGATCTGTTTGTCTTGTTGAGATCAATTTAAAAAACATTTTATGTTTCAAATAAAAGAGGTCTGTTGAACAAAAAGAAAACACGACGGGCTGCCGGAATCTTGTGAGGAAGATTTGCTTGTGCATGAGAGTCTGTAACTAAAGCACCACATGATTTCTTTTCTAAACGTAAGCGCTGAAGAGATAACATTTTATACCAAAGTTGTACGGCATACCGAAGCAGAAGCCTGGGGTCTATTTGAAGTGTAGTTTTGTGTAGTTAATGTGTAGTTTTAATAAAATTAAATAAATTATAAGAGAACATTTAGCTTTATAACAGGAGAAATGTATAGCTTTAATGAGGAAAAAATAAGAAAATGACATCTCATTAATGTGAGAAAATGTATCATTTTAAATGAGAAAATGATATTTCAATGGAATAATGAGCAATTTTTAGGAATTTCAATTATGAATTTGATGAGATCTTTAGAAATTGATTTGGTGAGAAAGATGTAGTTTAAGCCAAAAAAACATCTGGTTGCTGTGAGGAAAGAAGCAATTTAACTGTAAAAATGTATAATTTTATCAAGAAACTCAGAACTTTCTGGTGCTCATGGCTTCTCAGTATCAGCATTGACCCTCTAGGGCAGAGGTGGGCAAGGAGGGCCGCAGCCTTGCACAGTTTAGTTGCAACCTTTATGAAACTCTCCATTTGAGGCTGCCATTGTTTGTGCTAAAGCAGGGCTGGAACAAAAACCAGGAGGGACACCAGCCCTCCAGGAATGACTTGCCCACCTCTGGACACTGTGCTTAACCCAGGCTTTTCTGTATTCTAAACAGCCTTTTAACCCTTCGGTAATGATGCGTTGTTTATTCGGGGTTCTGAAACCCACCTTCGGACCAATGTTAGCGCCACAATTGCGGTGCCCTGTTTTTTGTGTGAAAAAGTTTGTTGTTGCTGCTAATTGCTTGGCAACAGACAACCAATCAGAAATCAGTGACGATTATGTCTAGTCACAAACAGGAAATGATTTCAAGAAGGAGGGATTTCAGGGAGTGACCCATAATTTCCAAGATGAGGACTAAACAGTAGTCTCTCGAAACTCATAGGAATTCAAATGTTCATATACTTTCCCTGTTTGGTTCTTTTTCTTGTTCTCTTGTGTTACAGTCCCCGGCTGTAAACAGTCTTGAGAGCTTTTATAGCAGGACTTTTGAGACAAGAACTATGTCAGTAGAAGGTTCAAGCACAGAAATGATCCAACTTCTGAACTCCGTAGTTCCCAAATGAACCAAAAACGTTGTTTGAGACCCAAATAAAAGAGATAAGATTAACTCACACATTATCAGCTAAAAGATACCAGTTCAAATACCTATAAAGAATGCTTGAACTTCCAGTGGATGTAAGTTAGTGAAAAGTTTGCATGCACAAGTGCCCAACATTTACTTTCTGGTATTACACTTCAACCTTAGAGGCTTTGCTGGTCCTTTTCCTCCATTCTGCCCAGTGCTCCTTGGTTAATCTGGGAGAAATGTTGGGCAAACTCAACTGTAATCTCTCAAGATTGTTGATTTGTAATATTTTATTATTGTGTGTCCAGTCTCTTCCGCTGATGTTTGCGGGGCTCTCAGATGGGCTGGTGATGGTTTACTCTCTAGTGGATGAGATGCCCTTGGAGGGCGAGAGCTACCTCTGCCCACACACCTTTAACAAGCAGCTGCTCAACATGGCCGACCTGGACCCACGTCAGGGGCCTTTCCCGGTGCGCAGTGTCATATTTCCCTGTAGAGGGGCTGAGGTCTGGTTTACCAATGGCCCAGGGGTGCTAGTCCTTAACAGCCTCAGCCTGGCCCCTCTGCGGCGCCTCGATCCATTCGTGCACCCCTCCTGCGTGGCATCTATGGCCTTGAATGAAGGCTACCCTGGGCATGAAACAGTGTGGTGTTTAGATGAACTCTCCAATACTCTCAGGATGTATCATGCTGCCAGCTATCAGATCTGTGCCTCATACAACTGCAGCGATGCCAGCCCAATGCGGGATGTCTTCAGTGTCCTCAAACCTACCACTCTTGTGGCATCACTGAATCATGAAGCTTCTGATGAAGACAGAACACTCTCATCAGGTTTGATGGTCACAGTGCAGCACAGTGAGGATGCGGGTACACAGATTCTGTGCCAACAGGACTCTCTGGATTATTGCTCCGTGTCCTCTGGGATCAGCTCAGAGGCTCTGGATCAGATCGGCTGTTTAGAGAAGTCCCTTCCTGATATGGAGCGCTCCATTTCAGGAGGTCTGAGCTCTCTCAGCAGCTCTAATAGCACCCCTTTCTCTGGAGACCTGGAGGAGACCGATGGAGTGATGGACTCCCCTGATTCCAGCAGAGTCAGTGCCCAGGTGCAAACTCACACACCGGTGGAATTACAAGCTCTTAACGTCATTCCGGTCAACAGGACCATCTGGGTGCCCAGGTAAGATCTAGAGTGGCACGCAACTGAGTGCTCTAAGTCTCTTGCAGATGTTTGTATCTGTTTATGAGAGGGTTCCATCCAGGTTTCTCTGTACACATATAAAGTTCAGGAGAATTGTAGATTCTAAATTCTCCTCGGGAGTGAGAGGAGATTTAACCTAATATAATTTGAAAAAGAACATTTTCCCATGTTTATGGTTTATTCCAAAGGCTTTAATATAACATACGTAATAATAATAATTAAGATGATTAAAACAGCAAAACAAGAAAACATTAAAATTATTCTAGAAAGATTTCTTTGAAAGGTTTATTCCTTTTAAAATATATTTAATTGCATAAAATAATCTTTACTTACTATAATCTTTCATTATATAATTAATAATTTCATGGGAACAAACACAATATATACATATTTTTATGAACATACTTTACTTACCAATTTTATACCAAAAGTATAAATATATACATGTATATATACTTTAATATTTGGATTAAATATTATATGAATATCTAATAATACAAATACTGACATTTTAAAATTTCAAAAGGCTTCAGACTTTCACTGGCACTGACTGGCTCTCTATTGGATAGCACACGACACGTGACTTCATCCGTTCCTGGAGTACGATGTAGTCACCAAACATTGAAAAGTGTACGGAATAAAATAAATGTTCAAAATAAAGAAATATTGTGCTGTAGTCTTTTCCTTTAATCTCATGTTGCTGACTTCTATAATATGAACTTGTTCCTTGTGATTGAAACTGTGCTCCTATAATTAATATTTAAATTATCATAATAAAATATAAAATTGTTCAGAGTAAATAATTATTGTACTTTTTTATAGTTTTTAAATTGTCAATAAATGTTATGAATCTTATTTCACATTAATTTTAACTTGATTAATTAAAAATTAATAAATTATTTGTTTATGATTGTTATAGCAGAATTAATTGTCAACGTAACATAATAACAAACAATAACTGAACTAATTAATTTAGGATTAGTTGCTTGTACCCTTTTTCTATTATTAAAGCATTTGCTTTACGGCAAAAGAACACAAATGTGTTAATAGATGTTAATAAATACGGAGAGAGCGAAATTGCTAACCAATAGTCTGAGAGTTTCAGTCGAGTCACGTGTTAGAAGTCACGAGCTAGATGCGCAGCCAGACCCTTCTCTCCAAATTATATATTTTTATTCCAAAAATCCCTGACTGCAATATTCCAGACTCGAGTACTGTACTTAAAAAAAGTCTCTTGACCAACATTATAATGAACACTTGTTTACGGCGCTCTGTATCTGCTGAGAAATGATAATAAGCCAAAACTGGAGGTTTTGGCTTATTATCGTAACTACACAATTATCGTAACTACACAATGTCGTAACTACACAAAGATGGTGGTTGCCAGATATTAAACACTTGCCTTTGATGTCAATATACATAGATTGTAAAACATTATTGAGATATAAGACAGGGATATGGTTGCCAAATATATAATTGTACTTACATGTAAATAAAATACAATTAAGTAAATGTTTTATCTGAAACTTTAATTTTCAGTAACTTTGTTGTAAAACTATGTTCATGGTATATAGTACAATAAAAACTAAAATACAGATATATGTTTAATGTTGATTTGTGTGTGTGCACAAAACACAAATACATCACATTTTCAATCTGTATGTGATTAAAACAATGTCCTAATTTCAAATATTCAAAACCTGCAGATACTCTGTCTTTAGTAAAGCACAATATACTGAAGAGGAACAGTAGTCAAAGGTGTATTGACTAAAGCGCACCGACATTTCCTCAAAATCTGGCAACCTGTGTAACCTGCTTTTACAAACAGAAGTGTCTTGGTCGCAGAAACCCAGTCCATTTCTCCTGAACACCTCAGTCATTTATTATGCAGATGTTAATGAGCTCCTCTGAACTCTGGCTCCATTCTGCTCTCGAACTAATGCTCAAACTCCTTCAATGTTTAATTGATGACAAAGTTTCACGGAGGGAGATCTGATTACGCACTGCACTGTTTTGAGCCTCAAGCTAGTCTCATGAATATTCTCCACATGGAAATTGGTCCATCACACGGTCTAATGCCTCACAGGCTTCAGTTTGAAGGTGAACACGCCCTCCATGTTTTTCTGTTTCTCTCTTCAGGAGAGGAGGGGATGTGTTGGTGTTGGAGGTTCAGGAACAGTCAGGTTCTCTCAGGGGTCGAGTGATTGCCGTGCTGACTGTCCCTGGAGTGCAGGACTACGGGTACGTGTCAAACACACTCACGCTGCTCTTGACAGATATGGATGCAGGTGTGTGTGTCCTCTAAAAGCCTCCTTTCTCCTCAATACCTCACCATTCATTCAGACATCTCAATTACAGAAACGTCCGTCAACAGCATCACTCGATCGCTTTCACAGTTACTCAGCGAAGGATGGAGAGAGCACTCTTCAATTATGCATTGAAATTCAGCTAGAATTAATAAATACCTCAAAATAATCCCAGTTAAATAGCACCATTTTCTACATTAAATCAAGTGTTCCATCCTCAGATGTTTGTAAATAGAATTATATGGTTGTATTTGTATTGTTGTTGGACCTTACAGATTCATTATTGCATCTGAGTTGTCAAGGAATGTCTGGGAAAGACTGTTGGTGCTACAATTTTGAGCCTCTTTTACCCATAAATGTAAATGTTTGAAAATGTTTTAGTTTTAGCCAAATTCTTGATATTGGGATTGACTCACATAACAGACTGTCATAAACGGCGTTTCCACAAGGCCCATAGCCTACTACTCAACATGGCAAAGACGGAAAAGCTAGTTATTCCTACTAACCCCACTGTTGAGTGGGACTTTACCATTCAGCTGCAGTCGTCAACAATCTGCCCTTCTATCTCAATCCGGAACTTTGGAGTGATCTTTGTTGAGCAACTAAAAGTCAAAGACCACATCGCTACAATACCTCCATGAGGTCATCATAAGCCATACACCATCACGTTCCTCAAAGCTGGAGTCATCCACAGGCAAAAGTTGGCCTCCTCGCCACTGATTGGCAGATAGAAGTGGACCTTGGAGAATAAAATCTTCACGGCTCAGAACAGATATAATCATCCTATCAGAATGCACGAAGCAGTTGATTATGCTGGAACTCACAGTGCCCTGGGGGAGGCCAATAAGATAAAGTGGGCTAAATACCAGGAGCTGGAGGAAGAGGAGAAGACAGGGTGTAGAAGAGAGGGTTGGCAAGATTCGAGCCTCTGGAGTCGGCCTGCTGAGGTTTGTGGAACCCTCACTTATTGAGGTGTTTACACTGCTGGGTCTCACCAGATGCAGAAGCTACAGAGAAAGCCCCAAGGTAGCAATGGTTTTAGAGGGTAGAACCCTGCAGAAATGCCACTGGGACACCTGGTTGGGTCGCCTGGGTTAGGGTGTGATGCTGAAAGACCAGAAACACTCAGGAAATATCACTGAAGATGTGTCCCGGTGGCACTGTGTCGCAGGGGGTAGCAATGTGGCCTTCCAGTTAGAAGGTCGAAGCTCACCGGTGACCTTACTGGAAGGAGTTTTCAGTTCTCCTCATGCTTCCGGGTATTCCGGTTTCCATTACAATCCCCAAAAACATATGTTAAGTTAATTTAATAATCTAAAATCCCCTTAGGTGTGAATGTGTGAGTGAATGTTGCCCTGCGATGGACTTGCAACTGGTCCAAGGTGTACCCCCACCCAATGTGCGCTGGAGATAGGCACCCCTGTGACCCTGAAAGGGTATAAGCAAGTTGGAAAATGAATGCATGTGTCAGACTCCCCCGAACAGAGCATTGAACTCTAGTTCCGCCTGTGTCAAGTTCAAAACACTGACGCTTGTGTAAAGAACAGTCACAGGGTCAGTACCATCCTACCTTCACTAGTGATTTCAGTCCTACATCCCCTCCAGATGCCTGCGTTCAGGAACTGAAAAACTTTCTCATTACCAGTTCCCAGCTGGTGGAAATCTTTTCCAATTCAAATCTGAGAAGCAGAGTCACTGCAGAGTCTCTATAATCTGCCAAAGCAACTAAAAACCCTTCTTTGCGAGAATACCTACAAACTTAAAAAAAACTCTGAAGCAATTTATTCTGATTCAGCTGGAACCTTATCTGTGTGTTTTCTCCCAAATTCTAAGTCGCTTAGGATAAAAATATCTGCTAAATGCATAAATGTAATTATCACAGACTTGTTCTAAACACACATTAATCAGACAAGGGCTGCTTTCAGGGCTCATGCTCCAGTGCTGCGTGTGGTGATCTTCTGCTGGTGTGCTTCACCTTGCTATTTCAGTCTTCTCTCTGCCTCCCGGGGACATGCAGAACTTTTCTGGTTTACATCACCTTTTTACCATGCCCCGTAGTGTTCCACAAGACAAACCTGTAAAGGAGCTGCCTGTACCACATATTAATAACTGCTGTGTTGTGAGGACGTTCCACCGTTTAGTTCCCAGATGACTGCATTCAACAATCCCTGGCTCTGTGTGTTCTCAGGACGCTGGAGCGGACAGCACTGGTGACTCCGGACACGGTTGTGTGTGGCTTTAGGAGGGAAAATCACTGGACCCTGGCTGTTTGGAGGAGTTGGGGGGCACCTGAAATTCACAGATTCCACCAGAGCTATGAGGAGCTGCTGCGTCTGGAGAGTAGCCTGAGAAAAAGGAGGTAGAGGAGGATCTCAAACTCCTCCAGCAATAATAGAAACTAAGAACAAAACACAGGGGGGGTTGGCTGTAGTATAAACCATATGCCAAAGATTTGTGCTCAATTACAAAAGATTTTATCTAACATTCAGACAAATGGGATGTTAAAGATTTGATATTTGGTCGAACAGAATCTTAAGATCTGTTTGTGATTAGTGCACTCAAACCTCCACTTATATCTTAGGATCTGTGATTGATTATCAGCTAAATATCTATTATTAACGATCTGATGATATCAAGATCAGTGATTGGTTAACTAGAGTCTAAAGATATCTTATTGGTTGGCTGATATCTCAAGATCTGTGATTGGTCAAATTAGAGCCTAAAGGTTCCGTATTGGTTGGCCAACACCTATTGATCGGAGATCTGTTACTAGTTGGCTGATATCTCAAGATCTGTGATTGATTAGCAGCTAAATATCTATAATTACTGATCTGATGACATCAAGATCAGTGATTGGATAACTGGTAGCTCTGTTATTGGTTGGCTGATATCTCAGCATGTGTGACTTGGTAAATAGAGCATTGAGATCTCTCATTGGTCAGCTGATCAATCTAGAGCCTAAAGATCTGGTTGATTGGAGTCTAAAGATTTATTATTGGTTAGCTGATATCTATAGATCAGTGATTGGTTAAGTGGAGTTTAAAGATCTTTGGTTGGTTATTTAGAGTTTAAAGATTTATTATTGGTTAGCTGATATCTATAGATCAGTGATTGGTTAAGTGGAGTTTAAAGATCTTTGGTTGGTTATTTAGAGTTTAAAGATTTATTATTGGTTAGCTGATATCTAAAGATCAGTGATTGGTTAAGTGGAGTCTAAAGATCTATTATTGGTTGTGATATCACAAGATGCAGTGATTTGGTTAAGTGGAGTTTAAAGATCTCTGGCTGGTTAATTATAGTCTAAAGATCTATTATTGGTTAGCTGATATCTAAAGATCAGTGATTGGTTAAGTGGAGTTTAAAGATCTCTGGCTGGTTAATTATAGTCTAAAGATCTATTATTGGTTAGCTCATATCTAAAGATCAGACATTGGTTAAGTGGAGTCTGAAGATTTATTATTGGTTAGCTGATATCTAAAGATCAGACATTGGTTAAGTGGAGTCTGAAGATTTATTATTGGTTAGCTGATATCTAAAGATCAGTGATTGGTTAAGTGGAGTCTGAAGATCTTTGGTTGGTTATTTTGAGTTTAAAGATTTATTATTGGTTAGCTGATATCTAAAGATCAGTGATTGGTTGACTGGAGCCTAAAGATCTGTTAGTATTCAGCTGGAATCTCATAATCAGTGATTGGTTGAGTAATATTTAAGATCTCTTTTTGATTGGTGGACTGTCACCTAGAATTTCAGGGTCTGTGATTGTCCTCTAGAACCTAACAATGTTCTCAGTGGTTGCTTGATATTGTGACATAGTTGGCCAGTCACTGATCTTGATCTTTACGACAATTTATGTTCTAGCCAAACAATCAGCTGATATCTCAAGATGTTATTAATTGACTAGAACTAAAGATTCATTACTGGTGAGTTAGAATCTAAAGAAAAGTGTTTGGCTGTGCTACTGGTCAACTAGAATCTCAGGGTCCGGTAGACTCTAGATCGGCTCAATCTGATCATCTGTTATTGGTTCAGAGCTAAATGTACAGCTCCAAAATTTGTTCAGAGTTCGACATTGTGTTCAGTAAATGTAGATATGTTGAAAATAAACTGAAAAAGGAATATTTTCTGATGCAAACTAGCATTTGAACACATGGTGAACCTGATCGATTGATAAAGGTTTCACTTTATGAAAGGTTTGTAAAGATTTTGTATTTAATGAACACCAGCATGTTTATTGTAAATATCTGAGCGAGTTATTTATTTATGATTTGTTTCTTTCTCTTGCTGCATGAATACAAAGCTGCTAAATGCCCTGAACAATAAATATAATGCTTTTTTTTTACACAAACCTTGTTTGTTTGCTCATCCTAATGCAACATCAAGTGTTTGATGGCGTCACGTTACCTATAAACTTCCCTTTATTGCTAATGTCAAATATAATTAACCAAAACCAGAAATCTGTGAGTCTACGCATCACCCCTTTCACCACAAACTGATGAACAGTTTTGGCTCATAAAATGCAACCGAACCAAAGAAAACACTAGATGTTTATTTGATAATGCTACATAGATAAGTAGGGCGTTTAATTTAAGAATAATTTTTTTTTTCTGAAAAGAGTTCTGAATGGATTTTCTAGTGAAGGCTGTAATATTAAGATGAAATTGCTGAGAAATTCATTAGCCCTGTAATAAAAAAGGAGGAGATATCTGGAATGTGCCTTGCGTTTGTTCGAACATGAGATGTTTCCGCCGGTTGAAGATTACAACAAACCTCAGAGGAAGTGACTCATGTAGTGAAATCAGTCTGGCTTCTTTAGAAGGAGATTAATCACAGATTCCCATTAGAACGTATGCGACCGTGGGTGAAGTTTTCTACAGGTTTGCAACAGCGATGTAGGGAAAAGTTCAAATTATCATGCTATAATCATTTACAGCTAAAGCAGAAAAATAACAGGAAATGCACAAATATGACCTTCACACATTTTCGATTTACTTAAACCATGCTGTGGAAGAAATCAGGAGAATTTATGGATTAAAACACATATATGACTCTTATTTTATAGACTAAACTATAAAAACATTCATAAAGTATGAAAACTATTTGAAAAATAAAAAGACTAAATGTAAAGAGCTAGTAATAATAATACTTTTCATTTGTATGTAATGTAATGTAAAAATGCTGAAATAAAATCTTAAATATAAACATTTATAGAAGGTATGCTGTTGTTTCAGAAGGATTTTGAGGGAGGAGGTGGAGGAGAAGGAGAAATAGAGTTAGATTGTAGAGTGTGTGTGAGGGTGCGGATGGACACAAGTCTCTTAAACTAGCAGGTGCTGTACCACGGCTGGTTGTAGTTTAATTATGATTAAAATATCGGTAAAATTTGATAAAATACATGATTAAAATTTTGGTGTGTGCTTTTATCTAGAACCTTATCGTTGTCAGCATGACTCCACTGACTGTTACACAAAGCATACATTTAATAAAAGCCGCCTCTTTACAACATTTTATTTAACGCAGCTCATTTTCTTGTAATTATTAACCAGTGCTTCAGCAGCAGTCTGTATGGAAAAGGGCTGTTTCCCCTGAAATGATTTACGGTGTTGATTTTAGCCAAACATGGAGAAAGAAAATAAACATATTAAAATGAGCGCTGGGTTTACTCATGACAAAACCCCCAGATTTTCAAGTACAGACAAGAACTGCTCTCAGTTTTTCAGGCGAAACCTCTTCATTCCACTCGTACACACCTCTCCAAACATTCCTGAGAGGGCACCGCAGGAGGAACACCAGGAGCACTGAGTCAAGCCAGGAATTACACGTTTATTTAGGGATATTTATTCACTCCGTTTATCCACAACATTATGCTTAGACAGCACTAAAAGTACATGATTTTAAAGAGTTCTTAAAATTCCACATGAAACACAAAATAACACACAACAAAAGAAACTACACAAATACAAAATAAATAGCAAAACTGAAAAATAAACCCATCCAACAAAAGGTGGGGAAAAAAACGCGTAGTAGAAAAATGAAAACTTAAAATGTGAGAAAAATTAAAATGGTCACACTTTCTAATGTATTTATCATCTTTTACTCTCTTTTTAAAACTTTGTTCACAGTCCAATCCATTACTGCAACAAAAGATTACTTTTACACTTGAAATTAAATACGTTTCACACAATGATACGTTTTATAACCATAATGTTTTAATTGATCATGTGATTTTTAATATCTGTATTTAAAAGAAATAAGTATTTATAAGTATTTAAAAAATAAGTATTGCTAAAGGACCTTGTTAATCTTTCATGATGATTTAATGTCAGCTCATTTGTAAAATTACTTCCAGCGAAGCTAATGCAAATAATTTTTTTTTTTGCTTGGGGTTTGCTTTTCTTCTCAGTCTGTATTGATCACCCGAAATGCAGTTTTTATACTTTTTTATTATGTATATTAGCCCTGATTCTAGCTAGCTGATTTAGCATGTAGCAAGCATCTCGTACAGCGTGATCCCGAGGGCATCCACAAAACATTAGAATTCAGTCAGAGTAACTCTACTCATGCACTTTTGAAACTGAACCTCTGCAAAGCAAAAACTCTCTCTCTCTTTCTCTCCGCATTGATTTTGTGAAGCAGAGGCAGGAAAACAGCTCTGTGCAAAAGATTAGAACTAAAAAAAACCCCTGAAATTTATTTTGGCTTAACAGAGACGACGACAATAGTTTCAGGCTCTGTTTGCAGCAGTAAAATTAATTTATAATTCTTTTAAATAGAAATAATATCCTCTGGTTATCAGATTTATTCTAAAACTCCAGTGAATGCGAGGGCTCCCTCTTGAATAACGGAGTGTGGGTTTCATCTGGTGGAGGTCCATGAAGGTGACTCTTGTTGTTGCTGCAGTTTTGGGGCCTCCTGTAATTACCTGGAATGTTTGCCGCTCACCTTCCCAGCCCCTTCTTCCTCAAGGATGCTTCATCCAACAGAAAGAAGCAGTTAAGCGTCTGAACTTCAGCTAATTTCATTTGGATTATTTAAAGCAAGAAACAAGAGTCTAATCTCTTCAGAGAATCCTTTAATTGGATTGTAAAACATTATCAAACAAAAGTTCTTGATTAAAATACATTTTTTCGCACATCAGAATAATGTTGCAATGCGCCTCCGACATGTTCATAGATTTCAAAAGGAGTTCTAAACCGTCTCTGGATCTGAACCCTGTTGAACTATTGCTGGAACAGCTTAAGCATCGGAAGGATTCTGATCCTCTTCTGAGATTTCTACACCATGAAATGATTCGTCTGATATTCCATGTATTTCGTTGCTTTTCACAAAAAGAAACAAAACAAAGGTATCCAGAAAGCTTTTTTGTTTCTTTTTAATGTTAATATTATTAAAAAATGTTTGCACATCAACTTTGAGATGTTTTCCAAAAGAAAGGATTTGTACAGAAGTATTCACAGACGCAAAGCTTGGCTTGTACTCAGGTGTGTCCTGTTTCCACTGATTTTCCAGCAGCTTAATTGGAAGACCAGCTGTGATTTATTCTGTTGATTAGACAGAGCTGTGAAAGCACAGGTCAAAGGAATTGTCTGTAGAGCTCTGAGCAGCGGAAGGTACTGAGAAGGTCCCAAGGAGCTCAGTGTCATCTGTAGGATTCTTCCTAGAGCTAGACCATCCAACCATCCAACCATCTCATGGCATTTGTCTTTTCTGAAGAGACAAACCCTTTAGTGCAAACACCAGGCATCATGTTTGGAGAAAACCATGTACTGCTCGTCACCTGCACAATACAATACCTACAGTCTAGCTTGGTGATGGTAGCATCATCGTGTGGTGATGTTCTTCAGCTGCAGGAACAGGAGGATTGAGAGAAAGATGAATACAGCAATGTAGAGATGTCAAGTAGACAAGTCAGAGCCCAGAAACCGAACAGTAGAGCACCAACGCCCACATCCAACCTGCTACAAAGATGAATGGCAGCCCAAAAACAGGTGTGAAGCTTGTAGAAACATACTACATCTGACTTGAGGTTGTAATTCACTCAAAGTTTTGAGCAACGCCTGTAAAATATGTGGAAATACTACAGATTTGTAAGTACTCTCCAGATGTTCGGCACTTGGGGATCATTATAAAGCACTGTTTTTACTTCGCAAACTTGAGTGGATATAAACTCTGATACATCTAAACAGAAAAGAGGCTCATCTGTGATTGGCTGCCATGTCATTTTTGTTTATTAATAGGTGTAAATTCAGTATTTCCTACCATTACAGTACTGAAGTACGACGAGGTACACTGTCCCCAGAAATATACATTACTTGATAAACGTTTAATGTTGTTTAAGATCAATTTCACAGATTCTTTCTAATCTCCCTTTTTCAGCAATCTTACCCATATCACCTAATTTTTTTAATGTAAAATGCTAGACTTACGCTAACATAGTTAGCATTTTGTAAAAGTTTAACAAACCTCTTTATCTGAAAAAAATTGTTTTAAAATGCCACAGCCACAAAAAAAGAAACAATTATTGTATTATTGACTGAACTGATTATTAGTCAGGTTTTTATGAAATATGCAACTGTGGTCCATATATATATTTATATAAAAGGCAGAGCTCAGGTTTACTAAACAGATATTTTAATTTATTATTCATTATTTATTCATTCAGAACATATTTCTTTTCTGAAGCACAAAACACACTTTACCCGCAAACACAGCCCTGCCCCAAACTATAAACCCAGAGGAAGCATTGTGATCCTTCAGTGTCATCAAGGTTTTTATTATGTGGGTTTGTAAAAGCCGAAATATTTTTATTGCTTTTGTCGCGTTCTTTCTATTGAAAATGTTGGGCAAGATATACAAACTGGTCCCACTCGAGTTGCTATATATATGATTTTTTTTTTCAGACTGGTGCCTGAGAATGGCGTCTCAGTCAATCGGGTGACATGCAACTCAGTGTTGTTTTTGGCAGCCATCAGAGTTTTAGTCTTAAGTCTTTTTGACGAAAATGATTTCAGTTTTAGTCATTTAATAATGTAATAGTTTTAGTCACATTTTAGAATGAAAGTCAAAATAATTTGTCACGTTTTAGTCACCAAAAAAAAAAATGGTTTAGTAAATATAGATTAAAATTTAGTTGATTAAAATGGTCTTTTATTAACCTGTTTTAAGTCTTTAAATATTACAAATGACGTATTTAAATATATTTCATGAATTAATGCGCCATTTCACATTTGTCAAAAGGCTTTTTATCATTATACTACCATAACACTATATTGAACATTATATGACATATATACGTACATGCGGTATATTGACCACTACATTACCGTAGCAACCAATTTGGCTCATCTCAGCTTTAGAAAATCATAGAGATGGGTGTCACACGGAACACTATATCATGCCACTGACTGCTCTGTAGTAACTAAACCTTACACCTCAACAACCAAATACCTACATCTATAGCTCAGCCTTAAAAAAATGCTAGGGACATGAGACCTAGTTTGTATCGTTACATAAAACAGTAACTTTTGACGTCGCTGCTTCCACCCCAGGCACCAGATTGGTTACCTTATCAATCGAGTAAAAATATATATATATTTATAAATGGGGTATTTACAAGCCAACATACAAACTTTAGCCTTCCAGTTTAGCATTGTATTTGTTTTTGACAGTCGCCTGCTAATTTAAGTTTGGTCATTTAATTTAGAACTCAACATAAATGACTAAGCAACACATTATATCAAACATTTTCCATTTTATTAAATATAAAACTTCTCTCCCAGTTGTACAAGGGCTAACAGAGAGCTGAAGTATGGAACTGACTCAAACAGAAAAAATAGCAAACATAATAGAAACAGACCGAGGGTGATCGCTCCTGACAGACGGTGGTTATGGACAATTCCCCCGTGGAGTGCATGGCTCAGTCACTGGGAGTAGCCTAGGTGCGATTGTAGAGAAAATTAAATAAGCAAACCAAAGACAAAATCAGATCATATGAAAAGACTTTCAATAAGTGGCTTGTTATGGAGATACTTTCATAGAGCTGTGCTGAATGATAATCTTGTTGTTGGTACCTCCATCCTACAGTACAATGTTTTTCCAGCACAGCTGGCTCGCCATCGGATACACAAACATACTCCAACAATCACCAATAGCAACTGTGCAAAAAGTCTTTGGTAATCAAAGTATTTTGACAACTAGGACGAACAACACTACCCATGACCGAGACTGTTCTGTGCAGTCTCTATGCATCCTCAGTCCAAATTTGTAAGAGATTGGATGCTCAATAAATAAGATTGTGGGAATGGGTTGGAAAGACCTATATCCAGCAGTTTCATTCACAGAGGTCAATAAAATAAATCAAACAGTGTTACTCTGGGACCCTAAGACCATTAAACTGGGATCCTTAGTAAAAGAAATGTGTTGTTATATTAAGATTGTAGTTGTTTATTCAACCTCCTTTCCCAAGAATGAACCACTTGTTCAAAGCTCTATGTAAACATTCACAACAACAACAAAAAAAAAAACAACTATACTGCTTGCCAGACAGCAATCGTCCATGTTCAAACGCTTTCATTTTTGCATGTTTTGCAGTGAGGTACACAGCAGTCATAAATATAATGCTCAGAATTGATTTGTAAAATAGATCCTCAATAGGTCAGTGTAACGCTGCTAAAAAAGATCAATTCTGGAGATAATGGGCCGCTCCTGTAGAAAACGAGTTACCAATTCCAAAAATAACCACAGAAGTCTATTCTGTAAAAAATAAATAAGGTAGTTAAAAAAACACCATAAAGAGGAAGACGTATGGTTGCATTTGCTGGAGTCTACTCTGTCCGCATTGAATCGTTATTGAAGTTCGAGATTCTTCGGAAACTGTGGTTGTTTTTCTCCAACCAAAGCTCTGCAAGTTGTTGTGTAGAGCCATGTGACGATGCTTTTGAGCCCAGGCACATTTTATACTGCTTGGGATCAAGGTTTGGATCACAAACCACAGGATGGTGAACATGGACAATACCGGTGTCCGTACTGCGAAACAACTTGATCCCGGACTGGACGAATTTGTTAAATAGGTCCACATCTTCCAGTCCCCAACCTTGAATGGAGACGTCAAAGCCCCCTGCTTTAACCAAGTCTCCTTTGTAGACACATACAATGCCAAAACCATAGTGTCTCCACAATCCAGTTTTGGAGGTGAACACATAATGGTTGTCACTGGGCACCTTTCCTGCATAGACAACCTTTGGATCATACTGGCTGAAGATTATGGGAAAGTATGTCTGTTCCCCAAAAATGGTGTTCCCTCGACATCTGTTCAAGAAGTCAGGAGTAAACAGTAAGTCAACGTCACAGTAGAAGAGCAAGGAATCATTGGTAAAGTGAGCCGAGCCGACCTCCAGGGCCAAAGCACGGGAGAAGTCTCCAGAGACCGGCTTGATCTCCATATCGGCTTTTGGGTACTTCATGTGGTACTCCCTCATGAGCTCGATCTGCTTAATGCGCTCTGTATTGTTGTCTGTGCTGAAGAGCAGAATAAGCAGCTTGACATTCTGATTGGGAATGAGGCAGATCTTCTCAAAATTGGCCATGAAGCGCACAAAGATCTCATAGCGTCCGGCCAGCGGCACAAGGATGTTGATCTTCTTCTCTTTGGGTTCATGTATTTCGACACCTGGGCCACTCAGCTTGAATGGGACAAGCATCTTGAGAGAGTTGGACAAGAAAGACAAAGAGTCTGAATCCTGATTGATCCTGGCAGCCAGGACTCGTGCGTCCATCTCCTCATCTTCTAAGAATTGGATCTTGCTGAAGGTCTGCTGAAGATACGCATGTCTCCTTACAGGCACAGTCATAGTCTTCCCCTTGTGCTTCTTGTAGAGAAGCAGCAGATCCAGAACATATTCTGCCCCATACATGGGGTTCACCCTCCTGTACCCATACTGGATCTCTTTAAAGTCAATAACTCTTCCTCGAGTCTTAGCATTGGCATTAATCATCTCCATTACTTGCATGACAATGTCATCCAGGGCCATTTTCTGTGAGGAATCCATGCCTCGCCGTGGCGGCTGGCCATCTGAAGATGAGAAGATGTACTTTCCTGTAAGAAACTCCCATTCAAGGACCTCCTCTCGCTGGTGGGGATGAAAGCGCATGAAAGAAGGAGGCATACCCAGTTGCAGATCCTCCTTGTGAACCTCTGTGTTGCTGTATCGGCTCATTTGTACAATTTCACGGTGAAGCTGGATGGTGCGGTGGCGTAGCTCGGCAATCTTTCGGCTCAACATGTAACTGTGCAGACGATACTGGTATGGTGGATTCTTATTGGGGTGAAGGGTTATGGCTCGGTGGATCTTGCTGTTGTGGAGATCTCGAATGTAGCCCTTCTTGTTGGGTTCATAATTCTCATAGAACAGCTGCTGCATCTGTAAAACAAAAACAAACAAAAAGTGATATTAGTGATGGAACAAAAGGGTTTTTACTGTACCTGGAATGGGAAGTCTTTCACATTTTTATCTTCCATAAAGGCCTTTAACGGTTTTATTATTGTAATTATCTTATACAATGTGTGTATAATGCATCTTCACAAAAAAAAACAAAAAAAAACAAAAAAACAGGTTCAATGTCCTAACTGTTGCCATAAATCCATTCAGTTCAAAACAGCCTTTTAAGGGTACCATGTGATACAGAGGTAAATGCAAGACCCTTTGTATCCTATTTTCCAACTAAAAAGGCCAAACTGGTTCTGCCAAAAGACAGGGTTGGAAAGGGACCATCAGACCAATTGGGGAATCAAACACGATAAGATGACAGTGCTACGATTACAAAGAAAGGTTTGCCTCCAGGAATTTGCAAGCGGATACAGTAACTACCCAAATAATTTACTTCTTCTGAACAAGTACTGCTGATAGAAATTAACCAGTTCTCTTTGACATATACATTAGTTTTCCAGTGTTCTCAGTGTAGTAAACAAATGCAGTCAAGTAAATATTTTAATTATGCAAATCAGGCTTAGACTTTATGCTTCATGGGTATAATAAATAACCTGTTTAGAGAACAAATATAAGTACACCTCTTGAAAATGCAGGCCCAAGTGTGACGTGGAGGTTTGGAATATAGCTTATGTTGAGTTTTAAATGTTTTCATTCAACCAACCACCATCCGCCTGGCTGGACATGCCTGGAGCATCTCTAAGGTAGGAATCAAGGAAGCATCAGAAAAAAATGCCTCGGCTGGCTCCTCTTGATGTGGAAGAGTAGCGGCACTACTCTAAGCCGTCACCCCATCTCTAATGGATCCCCACCCAAGATCTTATCCTTTAGGTCATGACCATAAATGAGAGAAGTGTCGATTGAATGGTAAAGTTAATACGTTAAAACCGCTTTCTTTCTTGTTTATAAAGGCATGAAAGAAAATCTGCGCAAAAGGACTTGAAAAGAACTAATTAATCCTGAGGTCTTAAAGAATTACCTTAACAATACTCAAGAACTACCTCCCTTTTTGTAAAATATTGCCTGAAAGATTGTTAAACATATAATATCGGTGATGATGGTGTTAACATCTTTTCCTAATACGACTGCTAACAAAACAAACTACTAATGATTGTGAACAGACAACATACTAATGGTACGGCCACCATCAATGATATTAAGCACAGAGCATCAAAGCTTCAAAAAATGCCACATGGACCACAGTTTAAACCCAGTTCTGATTTCCACTAGTGTCCTAGCTCAGCTAATCAACTGTGAACTGTGAGAAATAAGCTTCAATCTTTACTTAGGGAACCAGGTGCTTCTGAGTCACTGTTGGAGAAAGCAATAGGGGTGAGCGAGGGACACAGTGCCAGCGGAATTAAAAAAGCAGGTTGACATGACCTAAGAAACCTCACTCCAGCTGAGATCCTGGGACTGTGGGAACACTTCAGCATTAGCAACCCTGTAATTACCAAACTCCTGGTTATTTCTTTATTCTTCAGGCCCTTTATGACTCATTATAAAAATTCGGTGATGACCATTGATGTAACAAGGTGGTACGAGGTTAATACTGGGTGGAAACAGATGCTGGCTTAGAAAGAGCGAAGGAAATCTAGGAGAGCAACACAGAAGGGCAGGGTCAAACTCACATGCCCCGACGAAGCAAATCAGTGTTATTAGCCAAATTACAAGAGCATTCCTTCGCCCCAAAGCAATCACTTACACAGTGTTTAAGCAGATGCTAACATCAAACTACTCAAGGTTTATCTTTTTTTACTTTAATTAAAACCTATAATAATACATTTCATAATACAACTGAGATCAGAGTTTAACAGAGGGAATAGAGAATAAAGGACGTACATTATTGCTGAGTTGCAAAAGGTGGATGGGAGTATGCAAGTATTCATTCTCCTCATAGGAATGAATAGGAGAAACTGAAGATGCCTAAGTGCTGAGTAGTTTACTTATGCTTTTATTTGTCAAACTAAAAAACCACAAATAGATGTTAGCCAAAAGTAACCAAAGATTGTTACTGGCAAGGGTGGATATAAAACTTGCAGAGAAATGTAGGAACTTGTGTTTAAAAGCCTGTGTATGTGGTCAGGAAGAGCAGATACGGTTGATTTGTGATGAACAAAGGAGAGAAAATATAACTTCTTGTGCTAAATCTTGTGCTATGTTTATTGATATGTAGTATTTACTCTGCATTTAAACATACTATAGTGCTATTGTAGACACGATACAATGTCTCTTGGGGATGGTCTTACAAACCATTACACGTTACAAGGACAGTTTTGGAATATTCATCACAAAAAAAATAAAAAAAATCAAGACAAAGCAAACAAGACTTTGTGTGTTTACAGCATTCGGTCCAGGCTACACCTTCCTTATTTATGCAGTTTAAGATTGATAAGTGAAAAAGCTGTTGTGTTTCAAGTTTTCATTGTCTTTAATAAGAAAAGAACCTTGAAAACCTCCCACCACCCACGTGCTTAAAACAAGTGTCTCTCACTTGGTCGGTGCAGTAAAGTCGAACCGCAGAAATTTCCTCAGAAATTACATTATTTCCACAAACAGTTTTAAAGGGTGGTCCATTACAAACCCCCCATCCAAAAAAAAAACAAGGTAGGCCATGTGATTGACAGCCATGATGGACAACTGAACTGAGCAGACTGAACAAAGATCATTGAATTAAATGAGGTGAGAACTGTGTGTATGAGCCAGACTTGACGCAGAGCTCTGAAACCATGCCTGGAGCACTTCTGAAGGACGTTTCCAGCAATAACTTGTCAAAAAAAAAAAAAAAAACCTACCCAAGCACCAACAATTATGCCTCTCAAACGGACCAGTCCAAACCACCTCTTCATGTGTTTAAATACATTTACATTTGCTGGTATTGGTAATAGCAAACCGAGAAGGTAATGTGGAACAAGTAGAAATGGAAAAGCAATTACCGGTACTTAGTAGTTTAGCTAATAAAAACATTACCCACCATTAGTTAGATCAAGAGGTGATATAATAAATCTTTCCTACAATACCAATCTGTCCAAAAAAAATTCCCAATCTGCTGCTCAATGCATGCAGTTGACCAATGAAAACATTTACCCCGCTCTCACACCAAGATAGGCACCATGTCTTTGTAATGAAGGACTTGTAAATGGATGCTGCAATCACTAGAGCAAATAAGCCAAGAGTGTGATAGCGTCCTGCTGTAATGTGTGTGTTTGGAGCTGGAGACTGTGCTATCAGAGTCCCAAAGACACATTGTCCAAGCTTTAAAGCTCCATCAGTCTGCTTTCTCTCAAGGAACGACGAGAGCACCAAAACCTCTGAATTCCTACAGAACAGCCTGCTGCGCTGTGGTTAGTGTTTCAGTCTTTTAGCAAGAAGATGTCCAATTCAATACCAACTGATAAATGTTGAGCCTATGGTGTAGACAACCAAGTACCACACATCAGTATAGCATCTCTTCAATTCACACAACAAACACAAGACAAGTGTGGGAAAATAAACATATGTACGACTGTTCTTCAGAGGACTAAGGATTGTCAGATGGAGCTAACTAATCAGATCGATCAATCAAAATGAAAACACGAGTGAAGGAGTTGCATTTTTCTGCAATCCATTCCAAATCCAAGCGCACTTGATCCAGGGAATGTTTGATTTTGAGAGTGTGAAAGCATATGTTCTGCTCCTGGGAACTGATTCCATTTTCAGAGCTGGGTTGTGGAACATTTCAGAAGTCTCAAGCATGATAGGGTTGCAGAGGTGCCTTAAAAGAGGAAATTTACAGCATGCAAAGATTACATGTTGCACACTTTATCCGCAAGGCGAGGGTGCTTCTTTCTCATTGCAATGGTTCGATGTAAATGTGCTCTGGATAGACCTGAAGTTACAGTGTGAAGACACATTTGCAGCTTATTGAAGAAGAAGAGCATCTGTGCTCAAAGACTGGAACAGAACGACTTGATCTCATTGTGAAATGATCCCTTAAATTTCCCACAGAAGGAAAGCAGGGGTCTGTAATGGGCTATCGACATACCAAGAGCAAAGAGGTAGCTGACCTCTGAAACACTGATGTCTATTCTGTTAGGTCTCAGCATGACAAAATCCATTAAAATCCACATCCAAACTGCATCAACTACACCAAATCTCTTGACGCAAAAAGGGTTCCTTTACACAGAGTGATTGTGGAGACCTGGCAACACAAATCCAGTGTCTGGTGACTCATTGAGATCAGTGTGGGAATGGAGAGCAAGGGAAATCCAGCAAGGGAGCATGTGATGCCAGATTAAACTCACGGACAACTCTACGTCCTTCATATCACTGTAATTCCACGAATTAAAAGCTTTGGATTTAAAGGAATATTTACCCAATAGATAGGACAGTTCAGATTGTAATTATGACTTTTATTCACGCTTACAAATAGGAAACGGTCATTTCAAAGCTCAACCGTGATTTGGGTCAGAGAAAAGACTATAGTTTCACAAAAAATAAAATTGCCTCACATAGAAAGAGCAGTTTGGAACAGTCCCTCTAAAACCCAGGACTAGGACTGGTGTTGACAATTAAAAGGAAACTTAAATTTGGATCTCCATCTCAGAGAAGAGCGATTTAACATTTCTCCCAGCCCCAAAGACAGAGAGCAGTCAAAACTCTGCCAAAGCATCAAACTCGATGAACTCTTTCCATTATTTAATAAGTAGAAGTTCCAGCTGATCTGTAACATGTGTCAGGCCTGATCTGAGGACTTTACTGCCTCAGAAACAGACGCTGAGCTTCTCACGGCCTCTGGCAGACAAGGACTGTTCAAATATATGTTTATGAATGGATGACAATCAGCCATAAAATGAGCAGATAACCTGCTGATCAGAAGGGGGAAGCTTCAGGGTGGTTCTAACGTGTCAAACTCCAGATCAAAATTCCACGATGGAAAGAAATAAGGGACACTGGTACAAACAGAATTGTTTGCCATGCATATGAAGATGCTTGATGAGGATCCAAAAAAAGTATAAGAGCATCAGCTTAGAAATTCTTTTCAAACTGAACAAATCTATCTTGAGCCCAAGGTTGGGTGTAAATGACCCAACAGTAGAGACTTTGTGAGACTCTCTCAGCTCCAGCTAACCCTCTGAAACCCAAGCTCAGATTTAATAAGCCAGTGATTTGTCCGTCAATAGCTTTGGATCAAAGCGTCACTCACTAATGAGAGAAGGTCACACAGGTTCCTCTCAGAGGGCTGTTGAACTTGGCCTCTTTATTGGATCGATGGCTGTGATTGGATCCAGCACCTGCTGCAGTCAAGGAGGAGAAATGAACTTGGGCAGGACGGTAACAAAGATGGATTGAGGAGCACAGGTCAGGGTCTGCTGAGTGTACAGCCTTCTTTTACAAGTGAGAAGAAAAGCACATCAACACCATGGATCCAGCTAACGATTTTAAAGTTTAGTGTTTCCCCTAGATTTATAGGGGAACCTTGCCTTTAGTATTGACAAGCTATGCTGCAATCTACGCTATAAAAACAACTGCCTCATTAAAGAGGGACTCCAGCACTTCGGCAGCTTATTCTGGGAACATGGCTTTCAGGAAACAAAGCCTTTTTTCCTTCTCTTCCATCATCTGCCACTTTCGGGTCATATCTAGGTCCATGTACTAGCCATTTTTGAGCTGTGCTTATATAGTGGTTTTGCAAACAAGGGCCATAGAGTTAATGTGTTTTGTTTTTTGGTGGGGACAATGTATTTTAAAATAAATCTTTAAAAAAATCTGGATTTAAATTGTTTTATGTTTGTATGGTTTTGAGGTACTTAATGTAAGAAATTTTGGATCAAACCTCTTCACATATTCCAATGTGGCAAAAATCACATTGGGGGGGGGGGTGTGTCAAAGGCTTGTGACTCTCTATTAATGACACCATCTTTCATCACAGTTATATTATTTTAAAACAAAATTTTGTTCTACAATGACCAAAAACAGAGCGTCTCAATACAGAAGTGCTCACAAGCTTTGGGTTCCGCTATAGTCAGTGATCAGCTGACTCTGGTTACAGTCATAAGTGTCCTGATGAAAGCAAGGTAGGGTTTTTTTTCCACCATACCTTTAATTCAAAAGCTTCAACAAAAGCTCCTTCAGTTCCCAGAAACACAGCAGAGCTCATCTGTGATCACAGGGATCCAGATGTTCAGATGACTTGAGTAACTCAATAACAGATCATAAAGCCATTGATGATGGGTCAAGCGTCACAGAAGCTCGATAAACTAATGAGTCATGCAAACATTGCAGCAGCTATCATCTGAAAGCAAACAAAATAAAATGCTAAATAGAGTTTGAGGTATTCTCAGATGTAAGCTGGTAATCGACTTCTTGACTGCAGTGGTGAGGAAATGACTAGATTGAATACAAGGATTTCATGACAATATAAACATTTGAACAGCTCTGGAAACGATTGGAAAACACGTATTTGAGTCAAACTTCAAGGTTGTGAGTACTCGGAAACTGAACTCAAGCAAACAACATAATTTCTCTGGAAGAATAAAAGTTTAAAACAGTTTTATTGGTTATTTGTAGCCCCTCGCCCCATGTGCTTGAAAACCAGCCTCATCACATGCTGTTCATCACCAAAGAATGCAAACACAGCTAACATACAGAGAGCAGCTTCCAAAAATGGCTTTGAAAATAATCAGGAGATGCCAAAGGCAAATTGTATTCCAGTGACAAATTAATTATTTCATTTCATCTACTGCCTGTGATGGTTACTGCTCGTTTAAAAAGTCTCAACTAGCTTTAAATCATTCTCAGACAACTGCTTAACCTAGTACCATCACGCTGACCACCCTGTAGTCTCTTATTACATCATTTCCAATTGAGCCAACAATTAAGGGTGCCTTCCCACTGGAATCGACCCATTCCTCGCATGAGCACAGTTGCCTCCTTGCTTTTAATACACATACAAATACGTTTCATCTCAACATTCACATTTTCACAATTCCTTTTGGCAAACAATTACATTGTTGATGCAAACACTAGCTCGCAAGTGTGTATTTTTGATTGGAGGATGTTCCTATGTTCTGTTGTTTCATAAGGTTGTTTTTCAATAAAACTACTAATAATGTGCACCATTTTAAAATATGTACATCCATGACAAACAGCAACCATCTTGTTTATTGAAAGAAGTTTTGATGTTTATTATACTTTGATAAAAGGAGGTTAGGCAAACCTTTCCATCACAGGATCCAGAAAAAAAAAGGTTTCTTAATCTTTGACTTTACTTTCAGATATCCATGCTAAAACCTCAGGTCAGGGTCCCGGGGTTCTATTGGATTAGTAGAAGCGCACGCTGGGTGACAAGTAGGGTTCACCAATCACTTCCGAGAAGAATTTTCAGTCTCCAGTTCCCCTTAAGAATTTTTGGACCATGAGAGAAAACCAGAGAACCTGAAGCATGAGAAGAAAATACAAACTCCACTCGAGAAGGCTTCCAGTTGGTAATATTACAGTATTTAAACACAGTATAAATAATCACATTTTCAGAGTCCTCATATTTCACATCTTTAAATATGACTAGGTTTGATTGAGATTTATAGTGGAATTGTCCTATTTTGTTCATTTTTCTTAGCTACAGTATTATATAACAAGATTTCATCTCCGTCCAAAGCCATCAGTCAGTTGTTTTCAATAATCTTTAGGTATTTGGAAGCACACTGGACATTTAGCTCCAAAACAAAGAGGAATAATCATCAAACCTCGCTGCATCATCTTTCATTAAATTTAATTGTATGGTTTACCCAAAAATAGGTCTCCCACCATAATTCATTTGATATCTAAGCTTTCCACATTTTTTTGCAAATAAGACACTTTAATCTCAAATCCCAAATCCATCAATTATGAAGAATCTTCTGGTATGTGTTTACTCAACGTTCCATAGACGAGAAAAACCCTCACAAATGTCAAGCAGGATTTTTAAGTAAAATACATGATCAGAAAATAAAACATGATGACCCGTCACATGGTTTGCGAATAATCGATAACCTGACGTCCTGGGGCAACTACTTTTCTCAGACGGGCTCAGACGAGAGGGGCTCATAATAAACAAAGGCGAGCACCTGGCTTTCATAAGATGCAAATGGTGGTCTAAATCTTCTTAATTAGGAAAAATTAAATAGTTACGCTCTGTTAAAAGTGGCGCGTTTGTACCAGCCCAAGGGCTACTAAGTATTTCGATTTTTAGAAGCATCATGTCAATCCTTTTTCCGCTGTGTATGGTATAGTGTGATGCAGAATAATAGAAAAAAAATACACACATTGACGACCTTTATTCAAATAACTGATTCGAAGTCATACAAACTGAAATCAATGAAGAATTTCAAATAATGGGGAACCCTACTTGCTTTCCTTTTAAAAGCTGTAGTGTTAAAAAGGCCAGATGCTAAAGAAAACACATCCATCAAATCTTTATCTTCCTGGGCTCTGCTTATCTGGAGACAACAGAGAGACTGGAACAATACAATGGCTCAGAGAGAGCGAGAGAGATGAAACTTGCACAAAAGTCTTATTGGATTCCAAATAAATATTTATAACTCAAAAGATGTATTTGTGTTTACAAATGATTTTCCCTCCAAACTGAGGAGCTTGTTCCAGAATGTTGAGCATGGGCTTTATGATAATTCTTAGTGTACTACTGATCCAGACACAGCTCAAACACCATCAATCTATGAATATGAAGAACAGTGTATTAAAATAAAGCCTATCATGTCAGTGTTATTTGTTGATTTTAAGTTTGAGTTGTTAATTGAAAGTGACATTCTGACCAGGTTTGGAGTGACCCATACTTGGAATTTGTGCACTGCATTAACCCAATCTATGTGCGCACGCGCGCACACACACACACGCACACACGCAGACGGCAGAGAACAAACACACCGTGAACACACCTGGAGCAGTGGGTGGATATAGCAGCAGCATAGCAGCAAGCAGGCGAAGAATCTGGTGCCTTGCTTTCATCTCTCAACACCAATGGAGCTGCTGATGTTACCAGTGACCTTCTGAACACTGCCCAATCTCCTTATCCACTAGAATAATGGCACAAACTGTCTTAAATTTCCTACAACAAAAGTTCTTTGCATTTGGCCAGTATATATAAAAGATCAATTATAGAACTATATCGTCGTATTACTGTCACTGTGTGAGATGTATTGGGTGCTTTTCTGGTAAAATGCCACTTTTCCAAACCAAACAAAGATTTGGAATTTGGTGAGAAAGAACCTTTAAATCCCTTAAGGTCTTTACACATCAAAGGTGACATTAATGTGCACTTTAATCACAAAACAATGTGCAAAAACATGTAAATTCACAGGCAACTGAAACAAGTCTGACCAATAACAATGCAGCTTGTTGCTAGGGTATGGCACCTCATAAACATTCTTGAAGAACGATGACTGGCAGAATAATAAATTTTTTTTTTAGTGTGACAAAAAAAATAAAAAATAAGACAGGCACTACAAATACAATGACCTAAAGGAGAATCTATGGAAGAGAATTGCTGAGGATCTTCAGTACGACAGTGGTGTTTGAGACAGTAAACTCATTTAATGGAAATCGTAAAGAAAACCCATTTTTAGCCGGTCAACTACTAGCATTATAATATATTTGGCTAAAGTTATATTGATATGTTAAAACTAAGGATGAGCTGTTTACTATGCAATAAACAATGTTTTGATGCACAATTATGTCAACATGTTTGATTAATAACTATTAAAGCCACAGAATCAGTTCTGTGATTCCTCTGTACAGGTCGCACATATTTGTCTGATATTAAAGTGACTGGACAAAAATCTTTGCCAAAAGAAATCCATTCTCGTTTTTTTTCAAAACTGTGTCACATATTCGATGTGCGTTTGACGTCTATGTAATGGTGCATTTAATACATGTGTGAAATATTCACGTCGTAAATTAATATCATTCTGTTGACTAAAGACCGTTAACTCCATCTCAGTTAGCACCTGACCTTACAAATGTCCTTCTGGAAGAATGACCATGTTACCAGGACACGCTGGAGATCTTGTGGGAAAGCTTTTACATTCAACTGTATACATTAAGAACAAGATGCCCTTTAAGTTCCTAATATTCATCTAAATGCAGACTAGTATTCCTCCGAATGTAGAGACTTCCTGTACAAAACGGAGGACTTCACTGGCTCACATTAAATACAATTTAAGAGACCTTCTAGCAGACCCTGATAAGGCTTCATAAGCGGATATAGAAGATTAATGAATAAATTATTTTCATTCAAAATCTGCTGTTGCGCTTCACAGGAAGTGAACAGTATGCCTCCATCATGGTTGAATACATCTGTTCAGAAGCCACACACCCTCTGCACATACACCGGTTATTCAATAACCTCCAGATGCTTTTGTTCCTTGCAAGTATGAAGAAGTTTGAACACTAGACAAACAGAAAGAGGGCAGATTTACTCATAAACCCAAAGAAACACTTGAGTCTGCAGAACATGACGCATTACGCTTTTGTCAGAAGTGTTTGAACAAATTGTACTTAGTCAATCACAGAGAACTGAGAAGGGAGAGGAACTTGACCAACAGCATGCTTCAGCAGGGTTCAAACATATCAAATGAAACATCCATCCATCCATCCATTTGAGTCACTTCGGTTCTGGCGACATCCCACATCGTTTAAAAATCAGTAAAACTATTGTTACCGACAACAATAAAAGTACACTATTCGAACAAAAAGATTTGGTTTTTGAGTGCAATGCATCACTAATAAAGATATTTGAAGAGTTAAAACAGAAACTGGATAGCGTCTCATCTTTAAGTATATCCGAGCGAGGCTTGTTATGGAAAGAGCAGAGCAAAGTTTATAAAATCATCGTGTAAACCATGTGAGAATCATCACGAACAGACAGTGTTTATCCAGAGCTCAAGCTGGACACAACTGGATGATTATAGCAGTCAAACGTTTTAAGAAAAAGGTTCTCTACATCTGTACTGCAGCGCAGCCTTTGAATTCTAAACTAAAACCACATTCTTCATCTATAGACACGAACATAACACTGGAGGGTCAGGTCTTGATAGGACTCAGGGTCACTGGTGTAGTCTTCCACCAAACCATTGGTGCTGCGACCACGCCACTTTTTTGGAAATGTCCTCATCAATTTACAGCTTTGGAACCAAGTTGACCAAAATCATGTAATTTTTCAGATTTTTATCATTCACAACTTGCTACTTGTTGCATTGTGTACAAAAATACTAACAGAAAGTGAAAGTCAAGCATAATACTCAAGGAGCTGCCACACAGGTTCATCCCAGAGCACTAACTATCAAAGAGTAGCATTTACTGAAAGCAAAATGCACAAAAAGGATCAAATACAGAATTTAGCGATTCTGAGAGAAAGAGAGAGGACTTTGCTCAACTCAAACACACAGACACTATTCCTGGAAGAACGTTCGCTATTGGGGTACTCATCTACTATTGTGGATAAGGGCTATTGTGATGTCTTCTATGGTGACTAAAATAAAAGCTAATATCTCCAGTGTTACAACCCATTCTGGTCCTCTAAGAGTCATGAGTTCTCAGGGTGTAAAGGCCTCTACACAGAGATCCTGAATTGAGCTTCGCACAAATCTTCTGATTACTTTTCAGCAGGGCGCTCTTCGTCTGGGTCATAGAAATATTGATGTAATGACGCTCCCTGCCTGAAGATGGCATTTGCAGGTACCACAAATCCTCTCTTTTCTCGACATTTTTGTCATCTTTATGGCGTTTGTTAAACAGCTCCCTGTGATCAGCCACCAACAGCATCAAAATATCTTCTTCTTCTTTCCAGTTTACCGTGCCTGCATTCATTGGTGGATCTCCTTGCAAAAAAAAGTCTTTTTTTGGGAATGAAATGTGGACCGTAGAATAAGTGGGTGTGGCCAACTTGTGTTTGGAAATGCAAGCCTGCATTACGCAGCCGTATATGAGCCTGACATTCTATTTCATCAAAGACAGGTCGAACAGTAGGTACTGTACTGTGACTTGAGAAAAGTTTACAATAATAAGTTATGTCCACATCAAGCTGTGAAAAATGTGATCTACAGTGGAAAAAGCAAAAAAACAACAACAAACAAACAGAACTAGCAGGTAGAAATCATCCTCTACCACAAATGCATTTGCCATCTGCACCTGGTTGGACAGAAGGGAAACCAACCAACATAAAAGTGGCATTTTATGATTTCGTTTGAGAAAATCCCTTTTAAAAAGAACATGCCTCCAAAAATCCAAAAACCCCATGTGAATATTGATAAAGTGGTAGTGCTCCTGCATGCAACATGGGAGGCTTGCACTCCTAGATGGTATTGTTGGGGAGGTGCAGTGGCCAAGGTGTCTATAGAAACTTATAAAAAACATTTCTTATAGAAATTTAGATTTAATCTGTGGTGTCAATAAAGCAAGCATGATGAGATGCTCTTGAGAAAGGCAGCCGTTTTCTGTGTGAGGCTGCAGATGCTGGAAATGATGATGCTAATAGAAGAGGATAAGCATTCACAAGACACACAGAGAAAAACAACATTAATGTGCTATGAATAATGACCCAAGAAACCTAGCATGACTATCTGCCTTATTCAGATGCCTTTCCAGTTCTCTCTGCATCTGAACATTTCAGCTTGTCTTGAAGTTTATGATTTATGTGCAAAAACATTTTCAGCAGGGCAATTTTAACACAGTACTTTGCTTTTAAAATATCTTTTTAGCTCATTCTTCAGAATAATCAAAGAATCTCTACAGACATGACACACCATCTATAAAATTCCATCAAATGAAGAAAACAAAGAGCTGCTGTGCACATCGTAATAATGTGATTGGTTCCTGGTGGCATCAGTGCAGTCCAGCAGAAATTAGCTTGTTGAAGGCTGTGGATTAGTAACACAAATAAACAAGAACTCATAGCTTTGATCCCAGCGGTGGAATAAAGGCACGTTTGCTTCAGATCCCCCTGCGAACAGTCAAAGCTAGATACGGTTGAAGAATTGAGGTTCTGGAAGTGGTAGTACCTTCATGGACACTCACTCTTGGAATAACGATCCAATCAAATAAGATGCAATAAAAGTTTTTGAGGGATTTTTTTAAATAATGTATGGCTTTATATGATTTTTATGACCAAAGCATTGAAGAAAAGCAGACATTACTTAACTTTTCACCACTAGAGGTCGCACTCTAAAAGTAAGCTTGAAAAAAGACTTTAAACAATATTTGTATGTCAAAAAAAAACACATTACATTTTGTTTGCTGTAGTTAAACATTCTATGCCACATTTGCTAAACAAGTTTCAAAATGACATTTGGCTCTAGTTTGACTTTCACCAGAGATGTCATTTTGGCAGATAAATAAACACTAAACTGACTCCTCTCAAAAGAAGAGAGGTTATTAGCTGTCAAAACCTCCTGAAGCGTCCACAGAGAGATCCACAAGCAAGATTCTCCTGGCTTTCACTTATCTCCGTAAATCAGTTTGCCAATAATCTGAGCAAATTCAAACAGGAATTAAAGAAAGCACTCGCCAGCCTCTTTCAGCCTCAGAACGGCACAAGCCCATTTGGATGCAGCCCAGGAGAGGTACGTGGGCATCAGACATCCATCTTACTGTCAGGATGCGGTCACTGCAGTCTCACAAGAGCAGCACACAAACACAAACACAAACTTTGCATCTACTTTGCCCAGACCCTGCAGGAGTATTGTTCGCAGTCATGAAGAGATCTGATGAGAAACATGTCAGTGTTTTAAAGCAAAGGGAGGATTGAAAATCAATTCAGATAAACAGCCCTTAAAGAAAATAAAATGAAAGAGGCCGTACCTCCATTTCAAGCAATTGTGGTTTTGCTTGACAGTTAATTTTGCCCTTCTTAAAAAAATGAGGAGTGATTTGTTTGAGCTGGTTAAAGGTCTACCCAGGTCGGTCCGGATCTAGCTGAGCCGAGTCAGTGACTTTGCTAATGGAGGCACTACAAGGACGTTGTAGGCTATATCCTTCTTCTCAGACAATCAAATTATTTTGAGCTATTAAGAAAATAAATAATTAGGAGGTCAAACAAATCTCGGGTGAGATTAACACACGTTCCTGATTTACCCATTTACACAAATGCCATGGCAACGTTTTCTGTCAGCACACGTTTAGCATCTGACATCATCAGCAACTGTATGAAAATGAAATTAAACTGGACAAGTTTGCAATCCAATCTACACTACAGACGTCAAATATCATGAGAATATCTAACGAAGAGAAGAAAATTGGACTTGTTTTTATAGAGAATGGACAGAAATTGGACCCTATCCAAAACAAAGATTTGCTCATAGAATCAAAAATTAAAATGACACCATGAGACAAAATTTTTATAATCAGCAATACCTTCAAATCAAGAGGTAAGGACAACAAAGATGCAGAAGTTATATACTAATATAAATTGTTATCAAACAAAATCTTCAAGCAGACAACGAACATTCATCAACCAGTGATAACTGCCATAAAGTGTTTTTTTAAGTAGTATTTAAGCAAAACTTCCCTAAAAACATTACTTTCATAAGAGTTTTGAACGGTAGTTTGGGATTGCTGGTAATGTGAAGGTGATTGTTTCAACTACCCATAAATTAAACATTTTGAATTCATCACTCATTATCTACAGATCCTTGGACATTTGAATAAAATGCACTGCTCTAAAACTGAAGATCATTACTCTTAAGATGTTCTCAGTAATACTGGATGCTTCGTAAAGCCCTGAAGGCCATTGCACATCTATAGGAATTTTCAATCCGAAGTTTCATGTGAAAACGTGCCCCGATCGAATAACATGGGCGCCAAGGGGAGCCAACACATCTCCCGAACGAGTGGTGACAACTATCATATATCTCCGTCACATCGCATTGGTTCTTCGCAAGGAGAACTGGCTCCTTTTGTGACATAAGGACACAAAAGAGCTGCTCGATAGCACTCATACTAAATTTTCATAGCGTCTTCACACAGGAATGAAAAAGAAGACCACAAAGATTACAAAAATGTGGAGGAAAGAGAGGATTTGTGGCACATTACTGTCCCTTTATGCAGGGAGCGTCATTGTATCAATATTTCCTCGACCAAGAGCACCGTGATTAGAAGCCATCCAAAGACTTGTCTGAATCTCCATTCGGATTGGTGTGTATAGACCTTAAGAGGGAATAAATATTCTTTCAGTTGCCATTATTCTCAGCTGGACGCACATCAAGCCTTAAGTTACCAAACCTAGATGCAAAAATTGGGGACCAGCAGATCACACAGTTCCTAAAATCACAAACGTTAGACTCTAAAAGTACCACAGTAAACATTTTCTGTGAGAAATGTCCCGATTACAGGGAGCAGGAAAAAGTTTGATGCGTTTGATGTGTGAACAGATGCACATTACGAAGTATTTATGTTTGCTCCATAAATGCTTTGAGAAAGAACTCTGGAAACTTTTCCTCATATAGAAGTGCTGAGTCGAGCACGTTTCGCATCATTGCTTTTGGTTAAGATGGAGAGAATCTGAAGGGGTGCAATCAGGACACTAGTGATGCACAGATAAAAACAGACCTACAGGGAGGCTTGAGCAGTAGCAAAAAGTCGGGGCTAAAAATAAATGTACCAACAATTATGATTTAAAAAGCCTGCAGAAGTACCTAAATACAGTTATACACATCCCAGAATAGAACATCGCATTAGAAGTAGAAAACGCTTACAAATTTCCTTTGAAAATGCCATGTTGGAATAACATTTACGAATGTGTTCAGCAGAGCATATGATTAGTGATGATAATATGCTGCTGTTTCTGGTGTGCCTTTGCTTTGACAACAGTTTTAATCATCAAGCTTTAATCTGTAATCCACACCAGCTACGATCCCATGAAAAAGTGTAGGATAAATAAAAACAGAGTCAAAGTAATTTCACATTTCAAAAGAGTTTCCCCTTTAAAGAAATCTTGAATCACAGGCATGCCCTCAATGCTTTCTTCCCAGACAGTAGCGCTCCATTTCCCCTTGTGGGATTTGGTCAGAAGGCACTTTCCAGGGGAGACGAAAAGAAATGAAAAGTAAAGGCTGGAAAAAGTGAGAGTGGGGCTGGTGAGGGCAGGAAAGCCACCGGTGTTATTCCTGGAGACACATAAGGCATTCAACAGGTGCCATGACACTCCCAGTCACTCAGAACCCCGTCATTATTCTCCTCGACAGCAGCTCTGATGAAAACACTTACCAAAGTCTCATCCAAAAAGACAATGCTCTTGATTTCACACCACATTACGATGCGTTTCCATCAGGCAGACCTCCCTGACTCCCTAAAGAAGCAGCGAGTTAGTGCTGGGTAGCTTTCCAGCTTTTTTTTTTTTTTTGTTACCGGTAATTTGAATTCAAATCTTAAGACAATTTTATTTTGGTCTAAAATCCAGAAATAATCCTTTTGAAAAGTAATTTGAAGAGTAAAGATGCGTACTTTAGCAAAATTTAAAGCTCTACTGTCCGACCATTTGTACCACTCGCAAATGGAAAAAACAGGATTTCAGAAAACAGAAAATTATTCTGTTTTTTTTTGCCCATTATTTGCTCTGTAATTTGGAAATGCTGCACTTTTGAGAGTTCAGATATAGAATAAAATATTGTAATGTCACCGAGTCGAGTGGGAAGAGCACTCAAAATTAAGAGAACAAATACTACGCAGTAACGATACAAGATTCAAGCGGACCAATCGAAAACATTTTAACAGACTGTTAAGATGTCTAAGCTTCAAAATACCTCTCTGGAACCTTTTGGTGATGGGTCAAGTGATGTATAATAGCTAAGGGTGCTTCCACACCTGTTCGTTTAATTTGGTCCGGCCAAGAGGAACAGCTAATACATTATTGTAACCATCTCCAGATTTAGTCCTCATTCCCACCACATTCACTCTGGTCTGCATTAGTTGAAAACACAGCCATGTGACTTCATACAGGCTACTCATTAGCAGTGTTGGGCAAGTTACTTCAGAAATGTAATTAAATTACTGATTACTCCCTTTAAAAGTAATCTTTATTCGTCAAGTAATTAGCTATATTACTAGTTAATAAAAAGGCATAAACTAAAATGGAAAACAAACTATAATTTGATAGTCAGGTGTGAAAGCTCCCTATAGGTGCTGCTAATACACATACTAAACTTGCTGCAGCTCATTGAGTGAAGCTGGTGGATTTTGATTTTACTAATGCAACCTTTTGGGTCTGTGTGCTAGCCCTCCATAGAGACTGGTAGGGGAGACACTTTTGGGTGCACACTGATGTTCCACAGGGTTCAGTTCTTAGTCCCCTTCTTTTCATAGGTGTTGCAAAACAGACTTGGTTCAGTCTACAACTGCTACACTGATCATCACATTAAACATTCTTAATCTAGATGAGACTGTATATAGTACAAATTTGTACAGTCATAATGACATCTCGACAACTGCAACTCAGATTGTGAAACATCTAGCTACTAGTAGTTTTGTCAACCTGACTGCTCAAGATTCAACACTAATCTTTCTGCTGACTAAGATTAAGTCAGCAATCTTGCAATGATTGTTGACCAGAGCATTTCCTTGTGCCAGTGTACACTGCATAAGAGAGTATTCTGGATCCATTAAGACTGGCTCAATGCACCAGATCTAAAGCGCTGCAGCTCCTCTGGTCTTCAAAGAACCAAACAGACCCCACAACTCTCCTGTACACATCCCTCCACTGGTGAAGGAACTGCACTCATCTACCCTCAAAAGCTGACATCTAGCCAATAAATAGTACCTTCTTGGAAAAGACAAAAACCTTCCAAAATTTGGATGAACCTTCCTAAGCCACCCATAAAAGGTGAATTTATTCATTGTATTGATCCTTTCAGTGATTCACTAGCAACCTGAATATTCATGATTTGGTAAAAAAAGAAAAAAAAAGTCTCTGACCACTGGAGGCTTTCTAGGACGTCTGCAGGCAACAGAGCCTCAATCATAAGGCCAGAAAAGGCATCGATGAGCCACAGAGGAGACCATTGAACCAGGACTGATCAGGCAGGCACTGGCAAGCTTGAAGATGTAAACCAGTCTAAGGTTAGCTGTGCTGTGACATCACACATGCAAGTCTCAGACAAGGTTATCTCTGCACGTCAGTTCTGATAAGCCTCAACCTAATCTCAACAAGGAATTTAAGGATAAGAAAAGACTCTGGGAAACCTCCCCAGCAGCAGTTACACTTCAATGCTCTGTGCAACTGATAAAATACCTTGAAAAAGAAAATCACAGAAGGCTCAGGAAGATCCTGTTACTATATTTAGAAGGAAAGTAAATCTAAACAATGATCCTTAAAACAGCCAGCAACTTCAATATTTGGGAAACAGGGTGGTGGTTCACTGTTGAATTTAAATTCAATAAAGAAGACTTTGTAAGCAAAATTTGAAATAGAAATCAAATAAACTATTGTAGCAGGGCATAAATAAAATAAATGTCCATTCAAAATTGGCCAACCCTCTAAGCATGGATCCATGTAGAACTCAACAGCCGCTTGTGTTTGGGTCCTTCTGAGGATCCTCTGGTGGCCATTTTCCTGTGGGTGATCACAAGTGTGAGGTCGCAGATGGAGCAGAGGGGTCAGAGGTTATGAAAACAAAAGGAACCCTGGGAAGACACACAGACCACAGGGAAACCACCCACAAAGAGTAAAAAGCACACAAACACACAGCTCTGCTCGATTAAGACAAATGGCTGACGTATAGAATCTTCTTAAACTTGCCAGCCTCAACACATTATTTCAAAAGTGTAAACCAGAAATTAGGGGAAAAATTATGTAAAATGCATTTCTTTCTAATATTTGCTCCAATAAATTCAGGCAGATCCAAGCTAGAACAGTGTTTTAGGCAGCTTGAACAAAACACCTAAATTAATTTAAAAGCAAAAGATCAAATAAAGAGAGTACACCATGAGCTTGATGAATCCTGTGTCAAACTCTGCATTGATCCAAATCCTAATGAGCGGTGCTTTTACACACTCGAGCGCATGTTTGAAAACACGTCAGGATCGTTAACACTCACACTGAGGTTCAGAACACGTATCGATAAAAGCCTAGAGACCTCTGGAGCATGGTGAATCATTTCTTTCTCTAGATAATGAGAGTTCAGTCCAGTTAAAGCTTTTGGAGCATGAGCCAGAGACACCTGGTCAACAGACCTCATGCTGTAAGACTCTTATTTTGTAATCCTGCCTAATAGGATCCAGGATTTTCCTGCTTTTCTGTGATAGACATTAATCAATGCCCCAGACCAGACACATTTCAAATCCACTGGTGTCACAATCATGGACTGGACCAGACCAAAATAAAATGTGAAGCAGAAGCAGCTTTTGTTAATCAAGTGAGAAAATAATAATATCTGGTTGGACAAAGCAGTGTTTGATCTTGTCTGCTGGATGGAAGATGAAATCATGAGGAGATGTTTAAGGACAAAATGGGGGTTAGAGAAGGGAATGTAAATATTGTGGGATGAAGGTTGGGGGCATTAAGCAGTGACCACAACAATTGAATAATGAACTGAACAAAAGGAACACAGTGTTTGTCCTGTTGAATGAAGCAGCGAGTGATGACTAAAATCCAGCAAGACAAAGGGACAGAAGTCAGTGGGACCAATGGACTCACATTGTCTTGACCAAGTTCAGAAGGACTTAAGAAATAGGAGGTGGTTGAGGAGGGCCTGGGAGTCATTTTGGCAGATGGTCAGGGAGCTGGGTTGACCATGGGCCAGGGAGTTGGTTGGAATGAAGGTAAATGAGGCATTTGGGCAGAGGATAAGTGAGCTGTTTGGGCGGAAGACCAGGAATGGTTAGACAACCTACTTTGCAGGCTGATGTCCTGTTCATTTTAAAGAACTATAGACACTAGTAGCCACTGATACCTGAACAATTAAACAAATGACACAAAGAGCAATGCCCTTAAAAAAAAACTATTTAATTATCTTCTTTAGACAGTTTTTTAAGAAATGACACGTAATTGGTTCATGTCTGTGAAAGATAGAGACAATGGGTCACTAGGGCAACTGGCGAGGTCAGGATTTAACTCAGCCAATCACTGAGGTCATTCACCGCTGACATGTTTGAGTTCTCCACTCAGACAGGCTGGCATGGTTTGGCTCGGACACTAAAACCATTAGGATGTGTGCCGGGATGCTGTAATTGTGTTAAGCAGAAATGAGGATGTTTTTGAAACCATGGGCTGTAAGCACAAAGGAAGTTGAACTGTGGTTTATAATTGAATGATGTAGAGGAAATTGTAAAAATTTATCTAGAACCCATTTCTATGCATTAAACAACACAGCATCTAGTTTGGAAAGAACTTTTCAAAGCGTTCAAACCAGCATTCATTTCACTTGTCAAAAGTTAAATCATAGCTTATTATAAAAACTGAAACAGCAGGGCACTCACTCAATCCCCAAGAAAGCTTGACACAGAAATATAAAACTCATTTCAAATAATTCCTCCGCTCAATACTGAATGACGCATGGAAAGGTGACCAGACATTTCATCTGCAAAACACAGATAAAGCTGAACAAATATTCTTTAAAAGGAGTATTTTCTTGGCATTCGGATGAAGCTTGCCTTGCAGAATAAAAACAGAGTGCGTGACCCTGAGCCAAAACACAATATGATGAGCTTTAAGCAGAACCCTTCTCCTCTACCCCACTGACGACAGGGAAGCTGGATACTTGGCAAATAGGAGGAACAATGGAGTCACAGCAGTGTTTATCCTGCTGCAGGGGCAATAGCTCCACATTGACAGGCTGGGTAACAAACAGGTTAATCAAGACACGGTCGAACCATTAATCATGCAAACTATCTGACGTAAACCTATGTCTGATCCACCATTCCAACAGCTTCCTGGTGGCCAAACCTGCACATGTGAGATTCTGGTAGAGCTTAAATAACTCCATCTTTTCCTCCTGTGTGTCTGTACATGTACACTTCCAGTTAAAGCTTGGAAACATTGCGACAGACTAAGTTGTGTTTCCTTGGAGAATCATTTGTCTGAGTTGTAAGTATAGCAAGAGAACATGAAGAAAACCAGATTGCAACAAAAATTGCAGCGATGAGCCAAATTTATTTATTTATTACGGACCAGACATAAATCAAATCAGAATTACATGGGATTAATGATTATTAGAGGAGCTCACTGCAAAATTAATCTGGTCTGAAATCTACAGGCAAGTATTCGGGAGTCAGAGCACAGTTAATTAAAAGTAAAAATAAGGTTTTTCTGAACTTTTTTTATTGAATTTCAACACTTCTGATTTTAGTGCTTCAACTGATTATATAAAGGAAGATGCCACAATTCCAGCATAGATTAAATATTTAATTAAAGGTTCCATATTAATACCACATTTTTTCCTTTTAAAAATATTGTTTTAAAAAAATGTCACTTTTAAAGTTGTATTGCATTTTTTTAGCTGTTGTGCTAGCAAAGCCAGCATCTGGATCAAGCAAGAACTGATCAAATGTGTTCCATGAATCTGACATTTTGGGGACTTCACTCCATTACGGTGTAACAAGCAGAGATTTTGCTGGTGAAATGCATATGGATCTGAGTCTCTTAAAATATTCTACTGCAAGGAAACATACTGTGAACGCACTAATTAGTTTTGTTTTGGATTAGTAGCCAATTGCAGTGTTCCAATTATTTTCTGTCCCAACAGATTTTACTACTGCTGCAAGTGGTTGACTTGACAATGTGCAGGGATATGCTGGATATATCGACGGGATATAAGGCGGTCCATCATATCTGTGTCAGGCTGCTTCAACCATGTTGAACTACCAAAGCCCTTAAGCCAAAATGGACTATAGTTAACAATATAAGCCTAGAAAGTATCAATGTTTCCTTTTCCACTACAGCCTACAAATATAACTGCAGTTCTTCCCCATTTGATTTTGAAATATTTACCTGAGCAAACAAATAAAACTGTTAATTATTTAAATAAAATACAAACTCAACAAATATAGCGTTTTAAAATTTCACAGTCATGGAATATCACACATCTAGGTTTACATTCAGAACCTAAAAACTGCTGAAAAAGACATCACAGATCAGCCAATTTTGGGAGAAAAAAGAGAAATGATTAATAATTTTTTTTAATTAGGTCAAATCCAAAGAATCCAATAAATGTTATGAGCTTTGAATTCCATTCAACTAACAAACATTTCTCACATGCCATGAGTGCTCCTTGAAACTTCAATCACAGACACCTCATCATTCCCAGAGTTCATCTTTGAACACCAAAAACCACACAATAATCCTCAACCCTGACTCCATGAGCATTCACAGTCTCCAAAGCCATGAGTTTCTACTAAAGCCATCCAGTCCAAATTTTTATTTCATTCCATTTATCTCGTTCTTGAATCCGAGCCATTGGTTGGATTCCAAAAATGCCCACTGTTGGCAGAGCATTTAGCTCCCTTGAGCCCCAGACATCACAGTCCTACAGCACTGGAGAACACAAACACAACTGTAAATTTCCTAGGAAGTAGACCCCAACCTCTGCTGAACTCACATGTTCAAGGGGGTGTTTAGCCAAATTTGCTCATCAAGAAACTTTGCAAAAGATTGCGGGAAGGACTTTCCTGAGTGAAAGTGACGGGTATTATAAAACCCAGACAATCTTCCCACTATTCCCATTATTCATTATCAGGGTCATGAGGGTTTGGTGGAGTCACTCGGCCAAAGATTCATCCACCAAATCGATTCATGAGACAGATACTCAATAGATGACTTCAATCATTTGCAAACAACCATTTACGGTACCAGATGTACAAAGATTTACTGTTCATAAGTGCCTGAGGAATGTTCTTAATGACATGTAAATAAATGATAACAGTATAATATGAGTACTTATTTTACGTTTACATTGATTCATTTAGGAGACGATTTTATCCAAAGCGACTATTCATGAGTAATATTTAAATTAGAATCAAGTCTGTTCAACTTCTTTTATAGATTTTCCCCAAAGACCTCCAGCTACAGTACTTTGAAATTCAATTATCAAAACATTCCAACTACATAACCATTTTAAAACAAGCTGGAAAACAATATTATTGCATTAGTAGAGCAATCTACGAAATCTGAGCAACTACTGCGAGTACCTCTGGATCTTCATTTGATTACATTTTCACCACTTAACTTCTCCACAACAAATGTTGGTAGAGCTCCAACTGAGCCATTTGGAGAAGAAAATGCTGAACACTCTCAAAAACGATCATCAGTTGTGAGAAGATTCAACAGAGAAACCTAAGTATCACGCTGTGTTCTTCTTTATAAACATGAATCTAGTGCTGAGGTGATTTCAGACAGAAGGAGCAGTACAGTCTCTGGGTTCATGTGAGTGATGGTGCAAATGCTGGCCAGCGGCGGAAGCTCCAGGGTTTATTATTGAAAGAAAACGCTGAAGTCTCAATTCAGCTCCATAGGATTAAATAAAAAGTCCACTTTGGGAGTTTGAGGAGCCAGTCAATTGTGTTGAGTTATATTGCTACTTTTCCAAGAGCCAGAACCTTTGACGTTAATCTGGAAGACAATAAAACAAGATCTTGGTTCAAGTCTTTCTGCACAGCGTTCCAAAGAAAACGACACCGGATTTAATAAACAATATCCCACGGGAAACCACTCACTTGTTTCTGAGCTCAAACCCTCTCTACCTAAATCTGTAAAGCTTACTAACTCTATTAACTTCCAAGATTGGAAATAATCTAAGTTACGAAAGATACTTGTGAATTTCATGTGTGGGATAAGAACGGACATAAAAAACAAACAAAACTAAAAGGCACACAGAGCTTCCACCATTTTATTCTAATGAGTATCCGGAGTTTCTTTCCACAGGAATCGATCTCTTTCTTGTTTGTCCAACAGCAACATGCACACAAGCCGAGCAGTGGGAAGAGGGGAAGAAATGAGATTCAAAAGAATAGAGGCTCTCAGGGTTGAGCTGGCGAAGCGAGGGCTCGCTTTCCTCAGCATCCTGAATCTCAAACCCCCACAGCTTCGTCAAAGACGGAGAATGCTGGTCTAACACCTACAAACAGAGCCTTAGGGCTAAAAGAAATCACTCTCCATTTCCAATCCCTCCAAGTGTTTTGATCCAAGATTAAAGAGAATGCAAAAGAAAGACAGTGGTTGACCAATTTGGGATATTCAATGGCCAAGAGCTATGTGGAGGTCCCACTAGGTCTAGCTGAACGATATTTATAACATATAAAAAATACTTTATAAATTTGTGCAGACTAGGAAATGCCTGTCCATGTGGCAATAACCATAATGGCCAGTTAGATGTAGGTGTTCCTATTGGTTTTTTGTGGATCCAAGATCTTTATGATAACACTGAAACCAATACTAATCCAAAATGTTAAGGTTAACTGACCTGTAGCTGCTTTTAAGTCTGGCCGAGTACCAAAATTAAATGGCAATGTTTTAAAACACCATCCTTTGGAGGATTCCAATTCTACTTCCCAATTCTCGAAGCACTTTACCCCAGCTTTTACAACTCAATCAACAATCCACAAAGCAGCACGAAAATCACTGCATGACCAAATCTCATCAATGACTTAAGCCGGGCACGATTGTCACAGCAGCCGTGTCGCAGATGCTTTCATATTGAAGGACTATCTGGAGGAGGATCCAGTCGTGCTGAATTCACACATCATGAGAGATCGGAGACAGGATTTCACACTGCATGACTTTAGACAGAATCGCAGAGAACTTTGTCCATGTTCGTGCGTCTCGTAATGAAGCATTTGCAAGAATTTTTTTAAAAAGAGAGCGGGGTCACATGGGCCAGACTGAAGAAGTTACCAAAAATGTTCTTATTTAATCTTTTGGGTCCAAATGGACCGAACAAAACCCAGTCTGAACCGAAATCACTGTTTATATTGCATTTCCACTGTTTACATTGCCCTAGATGTGGCTCTCTCATTGGCTGCAGGTGGCCAGACATTATTTCAGTCGGAACACATTTCGCATTGCACGACTGTGACTTGCAGACAGCTTCAGATATTTAGCATGTCAGATATCTCACGATCAGCCTGCGACTCTCACAGAAGCGAATCTTCAGTACATCACACTGCGAGATTGTCACACACGTGGACGAGCTACAGTATGCCTGCAATTCTGGGCAGTTGCATGCGATTGTCTGACTCAAAATAGGGGTTAAAATCGTAATAGGGGTTAAAATCGTAGACCATTATTGTTTGAAGAGGAAAAGCCTTTTCATTGTAGTATTTGGAACCAAGATCTACTATTAGATTATCCACTCCACTATATTAACTGACATGCAATGATGCAGACAAGATTCCAAGTAATGTTTTGAGAAGGGAAGTGAAGATGTGAACACACCACCCCAAGCACATGTTCAATGAAATGGCAGTGGACAATCAGGTGGTGAACTGAACAGACACTTTTTTCGTCCCTTTAATCTCAATGTTTATTGAGATTAGTGAATTCAGACTACTGCTTATCTGTAGAAGTCAGGTCAGCAGTAGAGATCTTCTAAATGGATGTTCTTATTACATACACCAATGATTACCCCAGTGATTCTGCTATAACCAGATCTCAAACCCACCCGGTCAAATTATCCTCAGGATAGATGACTGGCTTCAAGAACTGACCACATAGTAATTGATGCCCACTCTTGTAATTGAAATCAACCTCAATCATGGAATACATGTTTCACTGCTCCTATTGGGGTTTCATAGAAAAGACAGACAATGGGGTATGGTGGCCTTCCAGTCTTGTTTTTGAGATGCATACTGAGACGGAATGGCGAAAGAGTGTAGGAATTTGTCACAAAACCAAAAGGCCACCTGATTCATCACAATGCTAGCTCCACATGTCTAATCAAGTCTGACTGAGTCAGAACAGTGTACATGGGCGACTCTTGGCCACTGCTGCATACGCTCAAGCAGATGGAGAGCTAAAGGGATCTGGGCCAAAACTCAAATGGCCGCATTCAACACTGTTAACCTGTCAGCATGGGGCTGCAGGACTTAGAGAGCTTGATGACTCATTCATCCTGTGGCAGTCCAGAAGAGCCACTTGATTTAATTTCTTAAATCAACAACCTCTAGATAATAAACTGCTGCAAAAATGCCATTCTTGTGGTCACCACCCATTAGAGATTGTACCCTTATAACAGCAGTAAATCTTACTTTTAGTGCCACATTACAAATCCATATCTTTACTTTGGAATTGGCTTTTAATCAAAAAGAGAGATTTGGTTCCAGGAAAAATTACTACGTCCTCAATCCCAATTTGCATGATTAAAACTCAGGGTGAAACGGTTAAAATTTCTTCCAGTGCACAAAGCAAATGAACTCATGTGCAAATAAAAGTGTTATATGGGGAAGTAGGGCATTTCTTACAAGCTGGAAGGCATTTCTTCCACATCTTTCCCTTTCCTATGTGTAATAAGCTTATAATTACCAGCTAGAAAGGGGAAAAAACGTGTAAGCGGTGGCAGACAGGAGAATTGAGGCCATGGCTGGGTTGTGTCTGAATATATGCCTGCAGAGCAGGAAAGACATGGACCTAATGCCACACTTTGTCTGACTTATTCTGAAATAAATATTTTGCCTCAGACACAACTGTAGGATTAATTATTTTTTCCCATTCCATTGTTTGGTTACAATAACTTTACTGCTGGCTTAGAGAAAAGGTTTTAAGCACAAACTGTGTATTTATTACAGTTCTTAAATAACATAATTGGGTTGATTCGTTACCATTACTGCTCAATATTTATATCAATGCACTGAAGAAGATTTAAAATTTGTGCAAAGAAAAAAAAAACCCTTGGTTTGGCTCAACTTTTGGGAAAAAGCAACCCAGGATTTTTTTAAGTGAACTGAGGAATGCCAGCACTGCAGAAAGAAGACAACCAAACTGAGATAAGCAACTTGGCAACAACTCTCCGAACTGTTAAACAAGGAGACTTAAGGGGAATCAGAGCCTGTGCAAGTGATTCTTCCAAAGATACAGGACAGAATGTCCTCCAAGAGAGGTTTCTAAAATTATGCAGTTTCACATCAAATTAAACCAGGACTCCAGAGTAAACGTACACAGTATTTATCTCAGTGCTAGAAATATATAAGTACTACTTTAAGCTGTTGCAGAGTCAGCCATCCAGCTAGCTAACATCTACAATTTTTAATCCCCTACAATTGGATGCCTTCACCTGGTCTGAATTAAATTTGACTGCAGCGAGCAGATTTTAGTAGGCCACCTCCAGCTGCGGCAGGGGAACTCTCTTGGGTCTCTTTGTTCAAAAACTTTGCTGTGCATGTGGAAAAAACATTCAAAAAGCCAGCTTTGGAGTGAACCAGCAGGGACTTCGACAGGGTGATTAGCAGAGCCATACACTTGGGTAAAGCTATGAGTCAGGAGGAACATTAGCCTTTGTGCTAAACCCAACAGGGCTCCATTTCCTCTAGTTCAGAGATCAAGGGTGTACTTTCTGCAAAAAGTGGTCTCAATCCTGCAAGCTTTCATGTGAAATTAACAGATTTATGAAAAGTAATGGAAACATTGGGACTGTGGGAAACTGGCAACCTGCCCAGAGAGCACCCATGGCTTTTACCCCACAAGAGATGGAGATGGGTGCCAATAACAAAAAAAGTACTGTAGATAACAGCTGAATGAAGAGCTTGGTGATTGATTATTTGTAATGTATGAACTGGTGTGCAAACACATTATCTGTAAATCCACTTAGAACAAAGTAAATAACTATAAACACAGTTATAAGAAGGTAACAGGATTAAATGGCGTATTGTACAATCTGTTCATTGCTGGCCTAGTTATTATATTAGTCACAAATACAATTTAGAGAATTCTTTTGAATTTTGCTGATTTAAAATCAGTGCGCTTGTTTTAAGAGTGGATCACCAAGCTAATTCACTGTTCTGGACTGGTCACCACTGGTGCTTTTCCATTGCATGGTATGGTTCAAAGGATTTCCCTTGAATATTAGAGTCACTACAGAATGTATTTGTTCTAAACAACGTCACGATAGTTTGGTGTTACCACCATTTCTTTCCTTCAGCGAGGAAGCTTGGGGTTGCCCAATATTTAGGATCCCCCAGTAAAAACTCAAAGTAAAGTTAGTGTTGCCAGAGATTAAAAAAAAAACACTCATTGACTTTTGCAGACTTGTTTAGCTTTATACAAATATATTTGTTTTAAAGCAAAGCAAATAAAACTTTGTTTGTCAAACACAAAAAACATAAATAAAGCATTTTTACAAATGCTCTGTCTCACAGACACAAACTAAATGTAAATTACAACCATGATACTATTAAAAGACTCATTGCCTACATGCATTTTATCCAGGAGAGGAGGAATTGATCTCATTTCGAGTAAAGGAAATCAATAGAAACACAATTAGAAATAGATGAAGAGAAACAAGGATAGAACATGAGCGATTTATAACTGTATATCCAAAGATGAATGCAAAGGTAGTGCTCAGCTGCCTCAGTGTGCATGAAAGTACAAGTAAAGGTGTCTGGACACGGTTGCGATCCATGTTTTAGATTAACCAGGACAGCTGCCAGACTCTGTCAGGTGCTCGCCTGTCAGTCATCTTACAGGTGAGGAGGCAGGATAGTTACTGCTGGGTCCTGGGAGTGCATAACTTGAAATGTAAAAGAGTTCATTTGATTCGGGTTAATTGGGCATGAGTTTATGGGGGCTGGCATGCCCTAATAACTCCTATCAAAATAGTTACAAACATCACTTAAATCAACTGCTTGATAATTCTGAACTGATTCATTTAAATCAATTCTATATGTATTACAGTTATCAAAACCTTCAATCTCATTTCCAGAATTCTTCAAATGGGGGACTAAACGTTTATTATAATTACTACTTTAATCCTCTGTATCCGGCAATGAGATCGATTCCTCCCCTTTCGAATAGTAATGCTCTGACTTTTTATGAGCGTTCACTGGTTTTGTATTTGTAAGAGTACATTTCATTTGCATTGTTTTGTGTCTGTAAAAAGTCAAATATTTAGAAGTTGTGTTCATAAATAAACACAAGCAATCAGGGTCTAAGCATTTAGGGTGCATTTCCTATTTCACTTCAGGCATTGAAGAACAGGCGTTTTATTTTGGATAGTGATCCTATTCCATACAATTTCGCAGCGGTAAAAAGAATTCTATCAATCTGTGTAGTAGTTTGTAATTGCCCTTTATTCTCTTAACTGTTTTTTTTTTTTTTTT
>SRMA01026412.1:109192-142982 GCA_007224835.1 Danionella cerebrum
GGGGGGGGGGGGGGAATTCCTTATTCAACCTTTAAGACCGCATGGGAAATTAAGTATCTGTAACAGTGGCCTATATCTGCCCCGTATAAGAAACCGTGAGAGAAATTCAGCCTTTCAGCTGAACCTGAACCATCATTCCCTTCCTTTCTGCCCTTCACGACTAATCCTGGCTTTCCCTGATCCCCTCAGCAGCTTAAACAGTTCCAGGCAAGATGAAACCCTCACATCCTTTAAGAAACACCTGACACCAGCAGCACAGGAAGAGCAGAGACTCTGACGCGGGTCTTACACAAGGAGCTGCTTCACAGCTGGAGCAATGGCAATATCCTGAAGGAGCTCCTCAAAAGAGTGCATTTCAATTTCAGATCTGGAGAATTTCCTCTTGAAGAGGCTAGAGATGGCATTCCAACTTAGTTTAAGTTTCCTGCCCAGTTCGGTTTAGGGTAAGGGTTTAAGAACACAATCGATACTTCATTCAAGTCAATGGAACAGCGATCATGGGATCAATTGCATGCACTTGAGGCTGCCAGTAGGTGGAGAAAGCCATATGAATGAGTTTTTAAATATATATATTTAAAATATGTTCATTCCAATGTAAGTTGCTTTGGATAAAAGCGTCTGCCAAATGCATAAATGTACCGTAAATGTAACATGTTTGCAACTGAAGAAACTGATTGATGGATTCAATTCTAGATGGTAACGAAGTAGAAAGTTTTAATTTCTGATTTAATTGATTTTCCTGTTTGCAACAACTCAATTCAATGGTCGGCAAACGATTCATCAGCACTTCTTGCAGAAAATAGACTGCAGGGAGGGACTTCTGAAAGAGAACGAGGGTGTGCCTAAGACCAGCTAGTTCCCTCTAAACAAGCGAGCTAAGCTTAGCATCTCCTCCCATCACTGAACAAGAATACAACTTGTGCTTAAAATATCCAGCTGATGGTGAGAAGATGTGCTGCTGACTCAGTTCCGCATCACCCTCTCCTCTCTCCGACCCCTGTTCTGTTCACATTCCTCCATCTGACGGGAATGACTGATTCTGTCTGCTCTCAGAGGATCAGACATGATCAAAATATCCCCATCCCAAAAACATTCCCACATTATCCTAAGGATATCGCACTGATATTTTAAGGAATAAATCTAGTAGTAAAACCAATGCAGGATTCATCTTTTCTCAATGTCTTTGTTGGCGGACAATCTTATAAAAGCTTTCTAGAAACCAGTAAGGGAAGAGTAAGTGGTTATTGAACTTAAAATATATCTGAGACAGACTGGGGACCCATACAGGGCGATAAAACTGAATGGAAAAGCAGCTTTGAAACAGACCCAAGTCAACAAAAGTCTGAAGTGAAGGCAGCATACACACACACATCTCTAAACACCAATCCATCATTACAGTCAAAAGATGAAAATAAACAATGCAGGCCCCCAAGAAGACAAAAGAATGGATCACATTTAAAATTAAATGCTCAGCTCCAAACTAAGGCAGAAACAGCATTTTTTTAAAGTAAAACCATCACTTCGCTCTGTCTCAGTCAGTAGATTATTGCCTTAACAACACGAAGGTTGTGGGTTCAAACCTTCGGGAAAGCAAGAACTGATTCCATTCCTTGACATTCAAGTTGCAAATGTTATGCCAAATGCATAAACCTCTTTTTTTGGGAGAGTTTCCTCTCTTGATACACAGCAAAGGATGCATCACTATGGCCGGCTTTTGGTACTTTCTTGATGTAAAGAACATTAACACAACCTGCTTTCCCGCTGTTGTGTTCCTTCAAAGTAATAAAGTCATTGCTAGCACTCGAGAAACTGTGCTTCAATGTGATGTCTAAACAGATTTAGTGCATATACATATTTTTATGAGAATCTTTGAGAGGAATTGTGCCAATTAGAATTTTTTTAAGTATTCTCTGTAAAGGACAACAAAAAGAAAAACAAAAAAAAACTTAACTTGTGACTTAACCATGTTTTATCAACATCATTTTCTCACAAATGCAGATGTTGGCACAGCTGTGGTTGAGTCCAAGAGAGCAGAAAGCTTGGTTTGGTTTTCAGTTCGGTTCTGATGGCTTAGCAAATTGTATTTTTTGTTGTATAGATCACATGTACAGATAAATAATGGCCGTTTATAGTTTCACTTTATTAAGCTAAATCAAAAATCAACATACGAGGGAGTTAAGGCAGTCAAAAGTTAGGGGTCCAGAAACCAGGCACCTAGGAGTCCTGAAAAAAGGAACAGCTGTCTAAAGGCAGCGCAGAAGAGCGCTAGTGTTTCATATGTTTCCTTTTGCATAATAAAATAATTTGCATCTGATAAAACTCTATGGCTATGAGTGAGGAACACCCGAAGTCCCACCCTCCTCTAACTTTACCTCTGATTGGACATTTACAATAAGGAGCTGGTCATTGATTGGTTGATATTTGCTCACAAACATAAGTTTCATTCCCTGACATCTGCTTTTTCAAATGTGAAACTAATAATAATAAGGCATACAGGATTTATTCAAATGAGAAACTGAAAAAACAAGGTTCACAAGGGCGTACCATACAGAGGAGGGTGTACTGAGCAATTCAGGTACTAGGCTAGATTGTATTACTGTTAAAACTGTAATTTTACTTCACCTACTTGTTTTTTATACAACTCGCATCCCTATTTTACATTTGTACACTGTTCCAAGAATCTTAAAAGGGCCATATTATGTCAAAGCCTTTTTAATAAATGTCGGTCTGTCAGAACAGCAGCTGTGTTTGGTTATAAGCTGTAATGAAACCAAGTTTTGTTTGTAATGCATCTGCCACAATAAAATTTTCTTTCCTTCATTTTGCACGTCATCAACAAAATCTAACCATTTTTGCATGGTTAACCAATTATCAGTCCCTGTGGCAAAACAAACACAGCCACCGGGTCTGTGTGTTAGCTCTGCATGGAGACGAGCATTTCACCTGATTGGTTAATGGGCAGGGGCTGGAGATGGTTAGACGGTGGCATCTTTAAAAGTCTATTTTTTTCCTTGTTTTTTCTTCCTTTCTTTGTCAATCATTTGTTCATTAGCTTGTGTAGCACTGGTCATTCATTCTCCCACTCTCCAGTGATAGTGCAGCTATTGACCACCAAAAGGCCACATATTCTTTGATTTAAAACAAAGAGGGATTAAAAAAAGAGGGGCACAAATATAACAAAATCTGCATCACAGATGTGCATCTACCGCTGGAGTCTTGTCTGTATCTGCCTGCTCATGAAAGAGTGAGAGGGGGAAACCAGGCCAAACAGGAAAAGCTCTCTGCTGGATTGACTTTCTCTGCAACTAATAAGCTTGCGAGTGGAAATGAGGGCTTCAAATGGCACGTTAATGGACTTCCACCAAAAGAAAAAGTGTCAAACGACAACAAACAGCTGTGAAAGCGGCCCACAGACCCACCCACACTGAGGCAGAGAAGCTGATGAAGCTTGATCTGCTGCTACTGATAGGAGAATGCGAGCAGGGTTTCACAAAGACTTATTTGCCTTCATGTACAAGAACAGAAATTATAATTAAATATCATTTAATAGTTCAATATTATTTGGCATTTTTCAGTATAATGCCAAAGAGGAACACAAGGACATCCTTATGAAGTAGTTGATCACAAACCAGTAATGAGAGGAAAGCTGTACAAGTAGTGTTCAAAGAAGATCTGCATTCATCTCAGGCATCATTAGCGACATCACTTCCTCTCTTACAGGATGTGAAGGAAAGGAAAACTTTAAACCGTTTAAACCCACAATATTACATCAGAACGTGTGTTAATTCTCTCTCAGAGTGAAAGCGGACGTGTTTCATGCTCCATTAGCCAACAATCAACCGTGAAATTAAGCCTTGCATTGACTAAGCTAATGCACACAAAAACATCCAAAGCTAAACAAATAGAAAACTAATATGAATAAAAAAAAACATTAAATTAATTAATTGCTCAAGCTAATCTAAATAACTAAATCACTTAAATTGCATTTTGAATAGTTGATGAAGGGTTTTGGGCACGTCCAAAACCTGCATATCTATAAAGCCATCTCTGTACAGGTGAGTGCCTGGGGTAGCATAAATAATGTTGCTGTCTATTTTTGTTCATTAAAGACTGATATTATAATCTACCCAGAGCTTGGCATATGTTGAGATTAATGCATTAAATTATGTCTTGCGCCTTATTTCAGCACAATATCAGCAGTTGTTTGATTGGGCTCCCACTTTTAACAATGATCACCAGAGACAATAATTAACAAAGGCATAAAGTGTTTGAGCAACACTCCACTTCTACGCAGCTCTCAGAACACTCTCCATCTTGCAAAGAATTAACAAGTGAGAAAATAAGCAGTGTTTCAAGCACCCCAACCCACTGTTCCCCAATTTTTCCCTTTTTTTTAACAGGTGTGAAGCACCCTGCTGGGTGCCGGGGGTGCTCAGACACTTTAAGGTTTGTGCCAAAGCAATCTGAATAAATTTACAGAACATTTCACTTGATGATGAACAAATGGCCTCTTCACACCTTGTTTAAAATAAAAACCCACGATGGGCCGTGATGAGTACCTAAAGTTGGGTGATGTTGGTAAATGTAAATTGACTTTTTTTTTTTTTAAATAAAAGTACATTTTCAAACAATTTAAACGTAGAAAAAAATACACAACATAAAACCCAACAGTGCCATGGCCTCTGAACTACGACTGCACAAATGGGTCACAGACCTACGGAAGCTGTTTGTGCTTTCCAGGATTAATCGTGTAGCTTATACGGTTTTATAAAATTGGACAATTTAATATGTTTTTTTGTTATTACCATTGTAGCCAGTAAGGTATTGGGTGTAGTACATTTTACTACAAACACCTTGTAAAAATACAGTGTCTTCACTTTACTCTACTGATAATGGTAAACGTCCCTTCCCTTGCCATTCTCTAAACCCTTAAAGGTTATCTTTGTATTATTTCATTTGAAACATGTGGTTATTAAAAATATATAGTCTATGAAAGATTTTTAAGATTTTGATGGTTATCAGAGGGCTTTATGATCATCATTGATCAGTTGTGTGTTCAGTTGTGCGTCTGATCACGTTAATGTTTATATAGAGTAATCTGAAATTGATTTATCTTGTGAATGAAAAGTCTTATTCGCACTTGTTCCAGCAGTAGTTGGTGAAGGGTTGGTAGGATTCCGATACTAAAATGTTTTGCAGTACACTCTTTTTAATATTGATTTAGAATTGATAAAATAATGAAACGTTTAACTTGCAAAGTAATGTGTAACTTTTTGTCCAATGGGTGTTCCTTGTATTCAAAAGAATACTAAAAAACAAAATGAGTTAGAATCACGAAAATAGAACAGGATTTAATTGAATCCAAATCTGTAGATCACAATGTCTCCTATATAGCTGGATCCATTAAAAGTGAATATATCGAAATTGTCAAAATATAGATCAACCGAAAATGTAAGCAGTTAACTACTACGCTGTATGAACTGAAAGAACATTTGATTTCACGCTAACTCACTCTCCGAACTACACAGCACTCATTCAAGATGACCAATAAGAGCCCAGTGTCCTGGAAGGCTGACAGACTTGATCAACAAACATGTGAGTGTGCGAGCGGGGGTTTAGGGTTGAGGCTTGAGGGATTTCAGAGCACGAGGCTACCAGTCTTCAGTCGCTGCCTTCAGCGTTCCTCGAGTACACACACTGAGCCCAAGATTGGGGATTTACAGGGGCAAATATTAGTTTATCATGACATTTTTGAAACAGAAGGAGCTCAGTTATTGAATTAATGTTGAAATCCCTGACGCTGAATGACACTATTGTCATTAACTAAAGGTTTATCTGACAAGGTTTGGATATGTCTCTTAACATTTTTACAAATGAGTTCAACCATGAGATCACTGCTCTTATGAAGCTGTAGTTGTTTTGATTGACACACCTAAAAATATAGTTATTGTACAACCTTTCTGAAATCCAAATATTTAAAAACTTCTCCAGAATTATTAAGTTATGTTTCACCTGTACAGTTTGTCTCTAGGTCTAAGTGATTGGAAGTTATCTCCATAATCTGTTGAGGTTTTAGCTCGAAGAGTCCACCATACAACTTCCAAAGTACATGATTGGCTCCATGCTGAACATGTTTGGAAATGTAATAAAGTAAACCTAAACCCAATTATCTATATGAGATTGAAAACCGAGATGTAGCTATTAGTTCAGCATATTTCAGCCACCAAAGGATGCAAAAATAAATATATAAATAAATAAAGCTGCAAGCAGTGATCAAAGCACTTTTAAATTTCAGTTTTGAAATGTATAATGTACTGCATAAAAAATTGCATCACTTCTTCGATTTCACATATTTCACTACAATTTCACAGTAGCCAAGACCACATGACTTCTAATGACATCGAAACAATTGAACAATGAAAAGAGCTGTTTGTAAAATATGCTGTTTTATTTGTCCTAAAGGTTGTGCTGTGAAGGAAACCATTTATTACTTTTGTTAACTTTTATCACTTAATCTCAGTAGCGGATAGCATTGTTATTGTGGGGTAATAACCTCTCAATAAGGGCGCTATAACCATTAAGTTACATCAAAATATAAATGCGTTGAGACACGAGTGATAAACATACACGCAAAGTTTAGGTCCAACTATACATTTCACATCAGTGAAACATCGATCAGTCAAAAAAAGATTCAAACTTTAACGTTGAACAGGTTTAGCAGATTTTTTTTTAAACTCATAACCCAGTCTTTTTGTGAACCTACTTTAATTGGTTGGTCAGTCTACGATCATTGTTTTGCTTCTTTAGTGTCTTCATCTTCTATTGCTAATGTTGTCCTTGAGAAGAAGCTTCTCGTGGAGTTAACAATTTAATGAAATCGGTTCTTTGAGCTAGTAAATAATCACCAAAACAACAAATTAATAGGAATGTTTAAGATGCTTTCAGAAAAGAGTGCTCATAATCCCAAATCTATTCATAATGCCATTGATAAAGCAAGGTTATCAAGGAAAGTTTCAATAGTATATTCTATTGTTAAGATGATTTAGACTTTGTTGAATTCTAAAATTAGCGATGTAAAACTTTGGCAAAAAAAAAAAAAAAGTATTTAAACTCCAAACTTCATTTGGATGTGAAAGTTGGCTCCATTTAACAAACAAAGTGTAATGAGAACACGTGGTTTGTGATCCATGTACAGTAAAAAAGTGTGAAAACATGGTGAGAAAGTGGCTCTAAATCCAATCAAGGCAAAGCATGACACATCAAACCTTCTCGCATCTAATGAGGCAAGGCATTTTTCACAGCAGCTAAAGTCATTTACTGAGTCACCTGATGACATTCACATCTGTTTCCACCATTTTCCACAGAGATTACAACAAACCTGTAATAAAACTGACTTAAACCCTTGGCCTAATTGAATAAGAGCAGTGGTTGAGGGTAGATCGGTGAGTATAAATAGCAGCGAGTCATTGCTACAAAGAACCTCTTGTTGAAAAGACGGAGGACGAAACAGAGGGACACTTATAAAGATATAAAGCACGAGTACGACAGCATCCCTCTGGAGGGAGGAGTCTCCTGTCAGACCTGTAGCTAACAGATGCTGCCACTTCTCATTAGCATTAGCATGACTGTGGTTGGCATGGATACGGAGACTCCACAAAAGACCCACTCACTGGAGTAACCTGATATCAATGCTTTTGTAAGATTATAACATTGAACATGATTAGATCAATTTTTGATGACCAAGGAAGAGACCTTGGTTCGGCTCTTTGAAGAATGGTGCTTTTTTACCGTAAAATGTCCCCAAGATTTCATTGGGGAATTAGGAGGAAGCGTCACAGGGTGGGCAGAGACTGAGGCCCCACAAGCATCACCAAAAACCATGGACAATGTGACAGTGACTACTGCTATTGGCTACTGCTGCTAATATGAAGCAATTTACGAGCTGGAATGAAGGCTGCCATTGACGAGTGCATATGCACACACAATATTTTATGGAGATTTCATTGTTTCAGAGCTCCGCCTCTTGTCTGGCTCACACATGCCCCTCTCACACAGAGCTTGATTTACGAACAACTTCTTTAAGTTTGATCTTTAGCAGCGTAAACTGTCTTTCTTAAAACGTGATTACATCACTAAGTCAACTCATTGTAGTGTGGCCGTCAATCACATGGTCCCGCCTTGTTTTTGAGGAGAAAATTGAATCATCGTGAACCACATGAAATAGATAACTTTCGAAAATTGTTTGTGTAAATAATGTAATTTTAGAGGAAGTAATGGGGGGCCATGTGGGGATGATCCGTGCGGTTTGGTTTCACTGGCCATCCTGCAATGTGAGACATGCTTGATGTGAGACACACTTGAAAGTCAAATTCAATTAATTCACTACAATTACAAAACATTTTTTACGGAACATCAAACTTTATTAATTCCTTTACAACCTCGATCTCTCCCCTCATCTGCCAGTGGCAGCAAAGAAACTGACTAATCATCATCACAATCCTTCATCAGAATCTTCTAGGTGATGACAAGGACTACGTCCATCCCTTTATACTTCTATGGTTGCATTCTGCATGTACTTACTGAACCCTAATGTTAAGATAAGCTATGCTTGTTCTTATCAGATTGGGTTGTAGCTGATGATAATTAATTTAGAATTCTGTTGATGAAGCAAACATTGTTTAATTGTGCCACAGCTAAGCAGAGCCTGACAGATGCTACGGGCTCCCAAGTAACTCTTGAACTGCTGCTTGAGTGTGTTTTTAAAGCTGCCAGTAAACATTGATTTGCTCGATGCGGCTGTAATTTTAGCATGTGGCTCGGGAGCGAGAGAACAACACGTACATGAGTCCAGTGGCAACAGGAAGTCTGAAAATACATTAGGTTTGCCACAGACACAACGGCGAGTCTGCTGCTGAACACAACAGTTATGTGAAGAGAACGTTTGCCAGATATTATTTAAAAAGTCCATAAATATAAGTGTTCAAATGTGTTTGAAACTTAAGTCAGTCGCTATTGTGGCAAGCTGAACAACGATGTACTCATTTATTTGTCCTCTTCGAAACAATTTGACTAAATAACTAACATTTTTTATATTATACCTTTTAATGTCTGTAAACATTTCAACTGCTCAAACTTCAAATATTCTTACTTAAGTCCTAGTTCCACCTCTGCCCCTAAGGCAAAGCCCATTCCACTTCCACATCCGCATTGAATGTGTGTGCAACATGTGACAATATTGTAAACAGTGCCACAAAATGATATAACATTTTTCATTTATAAATGATTGTGAAATGCTTGGACGAATGGATTTATTCTCCATAAGAAAAAAGAAACAAGCCAAACAGGAATACATGGCAAATATTGCATTTTTCACACAATGACAGGACTTGAATACAGGCCAAAATATGTTGCTGGTAACTTGATGTTAATCACATTTTGAAAAGTAAAGTATGAAGATGTTTTTGTTTTTTTTTCTGGAACAAACAAAATGCCATCCATTGTTCCAATTCCACAACGATTCACAAAGCACAAGAATGTATCTTTAAATGGCAAGCCAACATTGTGGTTGAAGTTGAGTCCACTCTTGCTGCCTATAATCCTTAAAAACAGCATAACTGAAAGCAATAATGAAGCATCTCACATAGAGCTCCAAAAGAAGAACCATGAAAACAGCCACAAAACCCAGGACTGCACTGGCTGCGTAATTCAGGGCTTCAGCGAAAGCAAGACATGGAGGCGACTGCAGGCTTTTGTTTGAGAGCTGGAAGAACAGAAAGAGTGTGTGGGAGGCGGACTTCCTGTGAGGGTCTCCGCAGAAAAGTCTATTCGCTCCGACGCACAATGAGAAGCACAGAAGAAGACGAGGGAAGGCAAGGAACCAAGGCCATGGTTTAAGTGGCCGCTGGACGCAGAAACTAAATATTTTTTAACATTGAGATGTTTAAAAGAGCCATTTTTGGACAACTTCAGTCATAAACCAGGAAGAGAAATCAAATAACTGTTTTCTGCTGCTTACACGCAGATGAGCTGACAACTACATGATAACAAAAGAACGGCCTGTCGATATTCATCTCAACAAGAACAATCGCTCAACATCACAAGATGAGAGGAAGAAAATGCTACTTGATGTGAAAGACAAGAAAAATCCATCATAACTGTTGTTGAAAGCGGTGTTCGACAAGGCTCTTAATTAGCACATTTGTTTGGAATGAATGCGATGCTTTTTGTGCGCTGAAGTGAAGGCATCTGTGACAATATAATTGGTGGAAAGACTCAGCGAAAGAAAGCAGAATCCCTTGTTCCTTTATCAAGACTCACAAGTCATGTTTACGCGCACTTGTATTTTAACTTTTTAGTGTGAATCAGAATAATGCTCAAAGGGTCATGAACAAGATTTTATCCTAAACTATTCAGTTACATGTATACCAAAAAAATGTACATGAAGAAACATTGTTTTGCAGAAAATAGCATTTTATTGAGATATTTCTGCATGGCAACCAGATCTTCAGAAGTAAAATCAGTAAGTTGATTTTGTATATGATTTAACATTAGACACTAACATGTAATGTTAATGCTAAGACAAATGTTAATTAAATTTTGATGTAATTATACTTTTTCTAAAGAACAAAAATATAGTATAAAATGAAGAGCTCCTCTTTCTAATATTTTCTACTAATGTAGAGTCTGTCTGGTGAGAACGAGTGAATCTCAAATCTTCCCATACGAAAACTTCAGACAGAATATTTGAGTCTGTGTGTAGTGTGGCGTTCTCACATGGAAATCCAAAAGAGTAATCCCATCAGCAGAGCAGCCTCTGACAGTGTCAGCCTTAAAATGATCCTTGATTGTAAAATAATGTGCAATAAAATTATGATTTCAATGGTTGTGTTTTCTGGACTTGATTCATTATTGAAAATAATTATCCACTCCTTCTTCAAATCAGGATTAAACGGTTTTATTACAAGGATTGCGTTTACGGCCTACATGAGAGATCAGGAGGCTGTATTCTGAAATCGCTGCATCTTCCCGGGTAGCTCAGGTGGGGAAGGGACTATAAACAATCGCAATTACATTTAAAACTCTTATTTTTGTGATGCAGTCTTCAATGTTTTAAAATATTCTTCATTTCAGTTCTCAAACTCTCAGGGATTTTACATGGAATCAGAAAGAAAGAGTCAAATAAGACCACATTCCTAAGAAATGGCTGATGTGATATTCAGCTCTCAGAGAAGTTTCTTGGGTAAACTTGGTATAAATGGGAACCAATGTCTATTGGAAGCACTTGAAATGAGCATTTCAGTAACAAGAGCATCACACACTCAACAAAAAAGTGGGTTTGAAACTGACATAAAAGTTGCTGAGCTTCCCCTGACCACAAGTTGGTTTAAACCCTGCATTTGTTTTACGAGCGTTCACATTTAACTTGAGCCCAGGAATGATCTCAAGTAGCTGCGAGCCAAACGAGAGTTTGCTCTCTGGCCGTAAACAAACATCTGAAGAGCTGCAAACAGACAACGAGTCTTAATATCTGTATTTAAGCCACTTACAGGCTGCCATTTCAAGCCGGGAGGTCGTTGGGGTCACTTGATGTGCCCGTTGAGACTCGCAGAGCAATAGATCGGGGCTGTTTCCATTCAGAAAGCTGGAGCATTAATAGCAGGTTTCCCAGCTGTGCCTTCTCTGGCTAATCCTGCACAGCTGTAATTAAAACACACATCAAATGCACATTAAACTCCCAGCAGCCCCACAGCGTCCAGCGCTGCCCCACTCCGCAAGCCCCAAAAGATTGATGGAGCTCCTCTGAAGGCTCTCCAACTCTTTCATTTATCCTTTTTGCAAATTTGTGAAGAGCGATGTCACATTTACGGCGAGAAACTGCACATGTGGCTCCTTCGTTGGGAGGCGATGGAAAGTAGGAAATCTAGCCTTGATGGATGCGCTGTGCAGACTAAACCAAACGCTGAACAGAGAAAAGGGGAAGCAATGGATCATATTATTTACCTGAAACTAAAACCTCAGCTAAAAGTAAAGAAAGAAATCCAGATAAAACACAGCTAGTGCTCAGAGATCTGCGCCAGTTAGCGTCTACCCCTTTCCATTTTAAACAACCGGGATGTAGAAGAAACAAGTCTGTGTCCAGTGTCACCACAAACCAAGTAAAAGGATATTTTGGCAAAAAAAATAGCCACATTAGCAGCACGGGAAAGATAAACTAATGAAATTAATTCTCTGTAAACAGTCAGACAAAGAGAAACGTCCAATCTGAAATACCAAAAAATGCTAAGTTGAAGGAAAGGTCGGGTAAACCACTTTGTAATCAAACACACAATTTATTCTGAACAAATCACACACCGCTAGTGTACTGGTCATTCTTCAGTGGACTTTTACTGTTGTAATTTTCGCTGTTTGTGCAGTTTTTGGTTGTAAATATTAACCATGTGCATTTTTACCTCTGTTGTAGGTAAGCTACTGTGATAAACAGTACCATAGTGTAGTTGTGGGATTTCCTAACTGTATATGTTCTATCTCTGAAGGCATAGAATTCTTCTTTTCCTTTAACCATCTACTACTAAATTTCACCAATATTTCTGCTAGCCATTGTGTCAAAAGAGGCAGAGTTTATCCTCTGCCTTTTGTGGATATTGCCATGTTGGCTTCATCAATCTGTATGCAGTAACTGGGTTTGTTTGCAGCCAAGTATAGGGGACGAGGAGTTCATGGACGCTCCAGTGATGGAAGGATGGAGCAGACTTCTGCAGCAATGTGGTTGATTTACAGCCGTAACAAGGTAAAGAAAGTCTCAATCTATGACATTCCAATCCCTAATTTGCTAGCTAAGTATTCAAAAACCTTGTGGTTCTAATTATGATTAAAGCTATTTGTGTTTATATCAATTATTAATCTACATTAATAAATTCACTATTATTTAATCCAGAAAATGCTTGATAATCTATATATTTCCTGATTTGTGTATTTGATAATAACTATGACTTTTTAGATTTTGTTCAATAAATTGATAGTTACAAAATACATGTTTTTATCACTTCTTATTAAAACTGTTTATTTATTATTATTAATTATGGCCAAATTTATTTAAAAACAAATAAAAAAAATCATAATTAGCATGAAGAAATCAGTTCCGCAGTTAGAGGAAAACTTTCATCTATAAGTCTTTTAAAATATCTATTTTAAAAGACTGCTACAGGGTGTTTTGAGATGCTTTAATGTATATTCTTTGAACGCTCCCCTGTATCTGTTTACTATAATTCCGCTTTTCTGAAGTGCCCTGAAAGGCACGTTAAAAAATTTATTATTATTACTATTAGGCACATCTGTAGTGAGCAAAGGCAGAAAGAATAATGCCTTTAAGTGGGCCTCAGAAGGTCCTTACAATAAAATACTAGACCACTGCTCTGAGCGATAATGAACTCCATCCACTGACGAAGTGGAGACTCATCTCTCAGAGGTCAGAGGTCACACTGTCTTCATTCAAAGCCTCATAACATCCATGGGTCTGTCCATCACAGGTTTAATGAAACAGCTGATCAAGAGCAGAAATCTTCGGTCCCCCTCTCTCTCTCTCAAACGCTGCTCAGGTACCAACTGAAAATGCTTTGAAGGATCAAAGCGGTTTGATTGGTAGAGAAACAGTCCTTCTCTGCTGCGTTTCAACCTATAATTTGAGTCGCGGGAAATTGCAGCTCTGAGAGTTGAACCAAGAGGTCGATTTGCGAACAATGTGCACTAGAAACTTTGAGCAGCTGGAAACATAGGACCCTCATTATCCTGAAAAGGTTTTTTGTGGTCATGTGGGCACCAGTCAACCTTGTAATTATGCAAAAACCATAACAAAGAAACAAAACAGGTGCTTTGCAAAATACAGCCTTGTTCAATCTTTGAGAAAGTTTAAGATGGGCTCCAAGCACTTAACGATGGAATCCTGACCCACTTAAGAGCAACCAGGTTTGAGAACTTCACTGCTGCTGATAACTGTAGCTTCATCGACATCAAACTGGGAACCATTGGCTTAAATGTTTTGAGTCAATGGTTTTCTCAATATCACACTTTTCCCTGCCAGTCACCAGGTCAATCTTTTCAGAAATTGTGACAACCATGTTTTTTGTGTTCATAACTGGCAGCTTTGTCGCCCAGAGATGCCCCTCATCCTGCACACAGATTGGTCTGAAAATCTATATTGGCTTCACTGGGAAAGATGAACTGGAAAACCTGTGAATTCTAGGGTCCTATCACACACAGAGACTAAAAACCCAACACTACCCGAGTCCCAGCAAGACAAAAAGCACCTGGACCACAAGCGTGAGACGCCATCTACCCACTAAATGAGAAATACTGGTCTCCGGAGGCTACCTTTAGACTCTGGCCATGTTAAGCAACACTATCAAAAAAAAATCTAAATGCTGTGCATCTAGATAATGACCTAAACTTGGGTGTCACCAGGGTCCTGAAAGCAATAGAGTGGCCAGTTTCTGGATTTGAACCCCATTGCGGTGTGGTAGGTAGAGCTTACAAGTAAGACATCTGAAATATGTAATTATTTTGCTTGAAAGTTTAAGGACCAATTGTTAATTTCTTCAGAAGAATGTTTGCATTGTTATTAATTACCTATCAGCAACCCACATCTTTAAACATCTGTATTTGAAACATTCAAAAAAACATATCTTGACCTCTGACTCCATTCAATACCAAACCAGCCGAAAACCACCACCACCAACAAAGAAAACTTCTAGACATCTTTGAACATTCTCCAAGAGATGTTTAGATATCAGTGGTGTACATAATTCCATGTTTCCGCCGATGCTGTTTAAATTCTTTAAATTTCTAGTTTAAACTGTTTAAGTTCTAAGATCTTTACCGTAGCTGTACCATAATTAATCTACAATCTACAATCAAGGCTTTGGATGAAAACCTCCACTGGAAGAGCGTGAAAACAACTATGGGACTTAAGCATGCACCTGCTGGTTCTATAGGGTTACCCCTCAACAACAAAAAAAACGTTCTCTGATCATTTATCAACAAGATGTGAACCGTGACCCTAAAAATCAATGCGTCTTTGATAACCCCAATCCTGAAAAAAACACCCTTGTTTAATTATTGAGATATTTAGTAGCAATGATTCAACGGAAGTACCCTTTGGATACTGACACATAAATATTGTTCTACCCAGGTCAATATTGGCTCTTCTGAACCAAACATCCATGTCATGAACCACAATCTTAAATCAATAGAGCTAAAGAAGCTAATACTGTCTGATAACTGAGCTTCAAATCCATTATCCGCGCTTACCTCATAGGACCAGACACACTGCACCCCCGCGAATCTCCTCACACATCGGCCCACCTCCACGTCCTCATGCGTGGTGTACATCTCTTGTAGACATTGTCGGATGTGAGGAACCATTCTCCTCAACACCTCTCGGCTCATGATCACACCAGGGCCGCCCATGCAGAAGTTTTCCCCTGGCTCCAGAGCAAGCTTCCCCAATTCGTCCCGGGCTCCCATGCCCGTCTGGCCCAGGAAGATGGGCTGGCTGCTGTTGAGGCTGCGCAGGAAGCTCTCGAGCCTCTCGCTCTTGATGTAGACATCGTCATCGGCACGCATGAACCACTCAAACTGCTCCAGGTAGTGGTCGTGCATGTATTTGAGCATCATGAAGGACTTTTTCTGTGGAGGGTACGAGTCATCTACGTTTGGGAGGGCTACGATAGGGATCGGGATTGAGGTGTCTGAACCTTCGCTGGAGAAAAACTCCACCTTTCCCGGGATGCTCTTAGCCCAGGTCCTACAAAACAAAGATGAGATATGATCACATCACTCCTAGTGACTGTTTTACCACAAAAAACCAGGCTAACAGACTGGCTTTCTGAGAACGTGGTTGGACAAAACAACGTTCGTACAGAATGTCCACGGCACTAAATGTTAAGCGCTCAAATAAAGGTCAAACAAGCCAAATTCCAGGACGATAAACAAAAAAAACAACAACTCTACAATACGTAAATCAATTCAGGGATGCACATGATCCAACTCTGTAACATTCCTGACCCTTCTAGCATCTGGTATGTCAGCGAGCGGAGAGCCCAAGCTGTTTTTCTTCACTTATAATACCCACTCTTCCCACCAGCTTCTAATTTTAACAAAACCCCATTTCCTGTTCTCTCCGACTCAAGAAGAATCCAAATGTACATGTTAACCTTTTGCACACTTCTGCACCAAAGAGTCAGTGCGACAATTGCTAGACACAGGTGAAGAGACAGCTCTTCGTGAGCATTAGAGGGGCAAGACATCTCCATTCAAACAGAATTCTGAAGCTCCAAAATCAATCCACAACAAAATGTTTCGGTTCAACCTCTATTTTTATGAAAGCCTCATGCAGGAGCCACATAAACCTAAACAAGGATGAGGAAAACGTTAAGGTTTCTCTTTGAAATTTGATCCAGAGTGTGGCACCAAAGGCACAAAGGTCTACATTGATAATTACACAGGTTGAAAGCACGAGTGTTAAATAAAAATATTGAATCAACACCCCTCAGACTTGGTTGGACTACAAAAGCTTAGGGAGAGTTAGTGTCATTTTACATTGCAACAGCTGGACTAAACAAAGATTTAAAAAATGACTCCCAGTGTTGATTTAACTGCAGGTTGGTGTTGTAAACAGCTTATATTTATTATCTAAACATCTGGAGAGAATTGGTATAGAGTGAAAATAAAAAGCGTTGAGGGAGCTTGGAGTATTGTATTTTTGCATCAAGAGATCTTTTATATTAAGATCTGTGAATAAATGTATAAGCACAATTATATACAAACACACCAAATGTATCCTTCAAATATCTGGGTAAAATGTTACTTAACTGGTCACTGAGCCATAATTCTTGCTGGTTGTTAAAGAAGAAATGCTTATTTCAAGCAAATTAATTGTCCAAAAAAATATTCATTCAATTTCCCTTGCTGTACATTATTACATTCACCTTTTCACCAAAGTCTTGAAAAAAATTACAGACCTTTGTAAGTGGAGAAAGCTTGAAAAATCAGCACTGTAATAAATTATTTATTTAATAATTATTATTTATTTATTTATAAAATGACTGGTCAATCTAGAGCTAAGCATATATCATTAATAATCCACAATTGAGCTTGCTTTATAAGGAAATTGAACGCTAGTTATTCAACACAAAAAAAGAAGATTATTTTACTGCTGATTAAACAAAACATGAATGCCTGTATCAGCACAACATGGTCTCCTCCATCCTCTTCATTCCATGATGACCACCAGGCATTAATAAATTACCATATTCATCCTGTCTGTAATACTGATGAGGTAAACTGAAAAGGAGGCCTTTTTCTAAAAGTTGACACAGCTCAAAAAAGTGGCCAGCTAAAACCAATAGTGTGAAAATAGCTTAAACGGCACCACAGGAGTGAGATCAAAAAAGAAAGATTTTTAACAGTGTGTCTCTAATCAGTTAATTTTGGCAGGTGTGAAAAATACTGTAAACAAAGAATACCATGATGGATAAGTACTTGCCTGTATTCCTGAACATTGACGACATCATGAATTCTGACCCAATCCCCAACTTTATTTGCATAATTGCAGCCCAAAATGTTTAAGCAACCTCCACCATGAATCACTGTTGCCTGACTTACCCTCCAGCCCTTCTCCCTTCTGCTACAGCCAAACACTGAAAAACTTGCAACGACAAGAAACTTGCCTTTCTCAACCTCACTTTGGTTTTAAGCCTTGTGTCTTTGTTTCAATTCCTATGTGTGACATTGATGACCATTGGCACCTATTTGGTACAATTGTTTGATCATATACTGAACTATAATCCTACGAAATACCCAATAACAACAGAAAATGCCAAAATTTTTCTTTTGTACTGTACCTCTGCATTTTGAACATCTATAAAAAAAGACTTCATTATTAACGTTTCTGAATCCATTCTTTGTTTACAGTATTTTACCACACCTGGCGAAAACTTTTAAGGACTTAAATTAAAAAAAAAAAGTGTGGTTACTGCACGAGATTATGGCGACGCTGTGCTCATGATTTATCTGCTACAATTATAAAGTTCGGCTGCATTTACAGTAAAACAACGTTATGTTAATTGAATTGCAAAATGTAAACAGTTGTCTCCAACCGGAAACGGTCGTTACCATGGCAACTCTTAGTACGTGTTCTGCGACCTTTTGCACTTAACTGTATATCAAGAATAAAAAAATAAATCACGAGACGTGGTCATAACAAAGCATTTAGCCATTTACAGCAAATCTGAGCATAAAGCTCGGGGAAGAGGTTAGTTTAAGTAACTTTGGTTAAAACTTTGTAAGGTAGTGATGACAAGAGAGACCATCCCACCAGCCCAGAAACAGTGAACGATTGGGTCCTAAAAAAGGATTGAGCCTCTTTATGATGGAACAGAATATAACGCAACAGTAACAGCATCCCTGAAAAGAAAGATTAACGTTAAGTTAACGTTACCTGTATGCCGCCACGGCCCGGTTGTTCAGGTACTTCTGTGCAGTCATGACTCCCACAAACAGAAAACTACCGGACTGGGGCACCGGGGGCTTCTCCGTGCCTTGCATCATCATCCCTCCGTACTCCTTCTTCATCATCATCACCATCCCTCCTCCAGCGCCACAGCCCCCGGTTCCTCCGCCGCTCGCCCTGCGCTTCTGACCCGCTTTCTTGAGCTCGGTGGCCCGCGGAAGAATGAGTCTGGACGCCAGTGTAAAACCGACCACCAGCCCCAGCAACACGCTAAACCACGACCTACGACTTCTGCCAGCCATTTCACCCTCTGCTCGCTTTTTATCTCGCTTTTTGAAACGCTTCAACAGTCCCGTCCGGTGCACCGTGGCACTATCCACCCGCCAAACTGGGTTTAGGTCCGAGCATGGTCACCGCTGATCCCCATAGATCACCAGTCGCTGCCATCTAAACACCCAACAGAGCCATGGTTGGGTTTCTAGAGGTGTCTCTGCCGCTAACAACCAGAATCGGTAAGGAGTCACGGGAATTTAATGTTTAGGTGCGTGAAGAAACGCGCGTGCATCCTCAGCTACAGGACTGTCTCGCCATTGTGAGTGAACGCGAGTGCTCGAAACGAGTCTGCGACGAAGCGGCTTTAACGGTTAAGGATTTTTGGTACTCTGCAGGCGCCGTAGATGAATCCTGATTGGCCTAGCGCAGTTTAGTTGATGACGTATCAACTTGAGGAAAATCCTTTTCGTCAGTTTTATTCGCGTTATTTAAAAAGACCAAATGAAAATGTAGTGTACATGTAATATAAATATGCTAATAGTATTTTCTTTTCTATAATTAAATTAATGGCTTTACAATCTGGAAAGAGGCTAAATAATACAAGCGTATAACGCTATCTTGCTATCTCTCTTTTCAACATTTTTTCTCCAATCTCTCAACTAATGAGATATTTATGCAAATATGTTGAAATTATATATATTTATTTATTTATATTACATGTATACTACATTTTCGTTTGGTCTTATTAAATAACGCGAATAAAACTGATGAAAAGGATTTTCCTCAAGTTGATATATATATTTTTTTTTTTCAAATACCACAAAGAACTGAATTGATCTATGTGTATGGCACCGGTGCTACATGGCAAGAATCACCAAAGGAACTTTTGTCATTGATGCTATATAGGACCAAGAGAACCCCTGAAGATCTCAGTTAATGCAACTGGTTCTTTGTGCTTAAAAGGTTCTATATAACACCATTCGTGCTCAATCATGAAATCACTGCAAGTAACTATCCAGCTGCAAACAGGTTTTAGTTTCCTCCTCTTTAAAATAGTGCAAAGATTATAAACCTGTAACTAATGGACACAACTTTGGATTCGTACTAAGATTTCGTACTGTTACTAAGTTTTAAGTTGATGTGATTAAATTGGTAAAATGCAATTATTGTTTTATTTATTTTTATCACTACATACAATTGAACATAAAAGCACTAGGAATCCTGAAATCCTTCCATTATGATCCAAGTCACTGTCAGATTTTGCCATCTAGTGGACAAAATGGGACTTCCCAAGATTTTGAACTATTTCTTTCATTTAAAATATTTTGTAATGTTTATATTTTCGAAAACATTTTACAGCAGATTTTTAATATTATACTGGTAATTTTATTTTGCTGAATTCATTTGAGCTCATCGGTTCAGACTGTGTAAAACAAACCTGACTTTTTTATGTTTATCTAAAGAAAGGTTTAGCACAAATTATCAAGTAAACTAAAAAAATTTTCTGTGTATTTGCATGCTTCAAAATGCAAGAGAGCAGAAGTGGCAGTGAAGGGTTTGAAAAAGGCAAAAAAAGTTCCAATGTTTGCACACAGTCTGCAAAAGAAGGATTTTAATGACAACAGGAAACCAACAAGATCTGATTTGAATCTGCAGGTTCAAACAAGTTCACCCAAAGCAGACCAGAGGTTCACTTGTCTCTGTATGACATTACAAATGTTTCTTTAACATTCCTGCACTAAAAAAAGAAGAGAAAAGAAACTTGATCGCAAGTGCATTTTATTTCAAAGAAACTTAGAGCAAAAAAATGCTTGAATTACTAGATGATAAAGAAAAGCTTTGAGATTTCAGAATCACGTCTCTCCATCCATCAAAGTCTTCAGTTCATCTTCTGAACACAACTGAAGAGATTTGAAACTTAAATTAATCCCTCCGCTTGAATAATTTAAAATGTTTGAAACTGAATGTGTGTTGCGGAGAGAAATATTTCAAGAATGCTTCACTTAATTAGAGCGAGGGGTTTGTGGATATTTAAACAGACAGAAGCTGTAGAATCATCCCAAACAATGTTTTACTCCAGATCAGATGGCAATCTTCTGATTTAAACACTGGGAACACTGCAATAATTTAATAGTATAAAACAGTCATTAAAGTTTCTGCTAAAGCTTTCCACACCTCTAGACTTTGGAAAAAAACGTTCGGTGTTCCTGTAAAGCGTTTAGAGGATGAACGAAAGACTCCAGGAATGAAGCTGAGGAAACAATGCTGATTCTAGTGGGAAACAGGAGGAAACACATTCGTTACTGAAAGTGATCGGCCGCCTCAGGAGTAACCGTACCTTTAATGAGGAGGCGTCATTAGAAGCCACCAACCACAAACCGGGCAATAACATCATCATCGTGATGCCGGAGGAAAAACGACGTCACAAAGAAAAAACATCACTTCTTAAAAGGGATAATTCACCCTAAATATGCTCATTTGTAACAAACTTTGAGAATTTTTTTTTTTTAAATTCAAACATCAGTTATTTCTGTCCAGTGTTTTTTCCAAATATCTTCTACATGTTGAAAAGATGACATAAAAGTTTCTGGGACTGATTAAACCTTTTAATTCAGGTTTACTCAGGAAGAATTATATGAGAAAGAAGAGTTCAGAAGATTTCAAACACAAAAGAAACAGAGAAAGAAGAAAAAGAAAGATGATGAGTGCGATGAAAAAAGGAAACGATTTAGAAAAAGTGAATCCAGATGATAGTTGAGTAGGTCAAAGAAGGTTATGAAGAAAAAGTGAACATGGGAAGACAAGAAGTGGAAAGGTAAGGAAAATGACAAAAAAGAGAAATAGTAATATTGGAATACTAATTAAAAATAAGAACAAGATGAAAAAAAATATTAACATGAAAATACCAACGAAGTAAAAGCAAAGAAGAAAATCACAAGGAAGAAAACCAAAAAGAAAAGATAAAGGAAATGACAAATGGGGCAAAATATGAAGAACTGAGATTAATTCCGATGAATAAGACATGAAAAAAAAGGATCTAAGGGAAAATTCTGAGAAAAAGAGAAAAATATAAAATACATCGGAAGAACACAAGAATGGATGGATAAAAGATGACAGAAAACAAAGGAAGGGTTGTTCCCCTCAGCTGTTAGCCCTTTCTTCTCTGGGAAACAAGAGAGGAGACATTCAGAGAAACGCTAGACACAGATTTCCTCTGACATCCGGAGCAGCATCAAACGCATGATAAAACTCAGGTTTGTGTGGGTGAATGATCCCTTAAAAGATATCTATCGTCCGGAGCAGATGATCGCTTCATTCAGTATCGAGAAAGAGAGAGAGAGTCTACGAGGAGTCGGAGGTCAGAGGTTGTCTGACCATCTTTAACCTCATCCTCCAGCAGATGGGCCTCTCCTGCCAGGTCTCCAGGCGCACGTTCCTCCTCCATCTCCAGACAATGGGCTGTAGCCTGAAACACAGAGACACAGCTGAGCAAAACGAGACGGAAACAAGAGACCGGCGACTCAACAAACATGCTGCAAAATTTAGTTCGAATTTCAACTTATAAAAACAGTTGTTCAAGGTTTATTTAGAGACAAAAAGGTGAAATGCATGTTCTGTTGGTGCAGGAACAAATCCACACTCGCCTCACTGTCGAAGTTGAACAGCATTCTGCAATTTATGATCCTCAAAACACTTTATAACGAGCTGAAATCAAGCCACTGGGGCTGTCAGTGCTGAAGGTTAGTACTCTGTGTGTGTTTTTATCTGTTAAAGACAAGATGGTGTAACTCGAAGTTACCATAGTTGCACTTTTACTTTGTTGATACTAGGGGTGTAACGGTTCACGGGGATGTATTGAACTGTTTCAGGTACGGCCTGTTCGGTTCGGGACACTTGCGTACCGTTTCGGTATTCTGTATTTTTATTAAATGATATAAATGTATTATTAGCGCGATATTAAGCGCAGTAGAAAAATGTTCCTAGGCGAGTTTCCGCACGGACGCTATTGACTGACGAGCGCGAGTAGGAAAATGGAATTATATCAAAAGCGAAAGAGAAGCCAGAGCTTGAAGACCCTCTCACCTCACTACGGTCTCGTGTTTGAGAACACTTTGGCTTCTCTGTTAAAATACATAATGGGGATAGACGAGTGGATAAATTTAAAGTTGCATGCCGACATTGTTCCACGGAGATAGTTTCCGCACGGACGCTATTGAGTGACGAGCGCGAGAAGGAAAATTACATGGCAAAAGCGAAAGGGAAGCCAGAGCTTGAAGACCCGCTCACCTCACTACGGTCTCCTGTTTGGGAACACTTTGGCTTCTCTGTTAAAATACATTACGGGGATAGACGAGTGGATAAATGTAAAGTTGTATGCCGACATTGTTCCACGGAGATCGGGCAAGCAACACATCTAACATTTTCTACCGCTGGAGATATTGTCACTGCAACCAGATCTATGCTCTCTTCAGAAAATGTGGATAGGTTAATCTATCCTATCTATCCTAACTAGTTGCAGTATTTCATTTTTTTATTTAAAAAATGTGTATTTCTTTATAAAGAGTGCAATTTATTTAAAATATCACCCAAATGTGTCACTTTTTATTTTATGCAAGAATTCTACTGTGTATTGGCAGCTTTTCAAAATAAAGAATATGTAAGTTCTTATTTTTTTGTACCGAACCGAATTAACCGAACCGAACTCTCCAAGACACTGTACCGAACCGAATACGATTTTAGCGTACCGTTACACCCCTAGTTGATACAGCCAAATACAATTTGTTTAAGGATCTAAATCACATGTGTCAAACTCAAGGCCAGCCATGTAATCTAATGTGGCCCGTGAGAGCTTAAAAGTTTTGAATGTCTAAAAAAAAAGGAAAAAAAAACTCAATTTCCCACAATGCATTTGGCCTGTGGTAGCCGCAACGGTGTTTCCGCATCCGTACTCAAGAGTGAAACTGCAGAGCTGCCAACTCTCACACATTGAACGTAAGACTCTCGCATTTGAGTGATCTCCCACATCACACCTCCGATAGTTTATCTGTGATCTGTTTCCGGAGCCTGATGATAAAGGATGATGATCGATATGCATCGTCTTCAGTCTGTGAGGGTTTTTGTTTCGCTAAACAAATGACAAAAATGCTATTTTTCTTTATTCACTTGGACAGTTTGATCCTTCATTAATGGAGTTATGTGGGTTTTCATAAGCAGACAAAAATCAAAAGGATTTATATTAGAACAACAAGCATACAATTGTTTCTATGCAGCTAAATTGTCACTTGAATAACTTATAAATAATGAGCTATTTAACATTAAGGAGTAGTTACATTTACTTTACATCTGGCCCTTTGAGTACAGCCATAATACTAATGTGGCCCTCTGTGAAAATAAGTTTGACACCCCTGGTCTAAATGATATTCATATGCTGTAGATAACCATGGTAACTGCCAAACCCACAAGTCGATGCCACCTGAGCAACTGTTTCGGATTTTAAACAGTTACTGTCAGGATTGGGATAAAGCCTTAAAGCATCTACACACTGATCCAAATTTCCAATCCGAAGTTTAGTGCGAGAACATACCTCGATCGAAAACCATGGCCACCAACGGAAAGTCACTCATTGGACCAAATGAGTGTTGCCAGCAACAAAAACATTTATTATTAAAAAAAAAAAAAAAAAAAAAAAGGTTGGCTCTGCCCCATCAGATTGTTTTTTTTCTTGTACAGAGATCAACCAATGAAAGCTTGCTCTTTTGATGGCAAAAAGATTTTTAAAATGTGGAGAAAAAAAACTTGATTTGTAGCGCTCTATTGCCTTGAACCAAATGCCATCTTCAGGCAGGGAGTGTCATTGCATCAATATTTCCTTGATGCAGACAAAGAGCATCCTGCTGAGAGGTCATCTAAAGTTCGTGCGAATCTCAATTCGGATTGGTGTAAAGAGGCCTTTAGTTGTGCTAGCTTTAAAAATCAAGCAGTAAAGCATTGCTTCTTACCGCTGTTGCGCAGGGGCTTCCGGTCACTCTTTGGTCTCAGAGAAGCAGAGGAAGAAGCTTCTTCTGTGCTCTGCTGAAACACAACATTACGCCATTTACCTTCAGAAACCCGGAAAAATAACTCAAGAAGGAGCTCCTCGTACCTCAGCAAGTTTAACGCTTCTCTTGTAGCTCTTTCCTTCCTTCGTGCTCTCCCACATTTCAATTTTCTGCCTCCGCTTCTCCTCTTCTAGCTGAAGAGATGATGCAAGCTTAGTCTGGTCTTACAAAGAATCATTTATACTGCGGCTAAATGCTATAGGGGCCGCAAAGTAACGTGAAACATGCCAGTGACTGAGAAAAGGCTCTGTCTGTCAGACGCACCCGGAGTTGTTTTTCTCTGAATTCAGCTGCTCGTGCATCCTGCTCCTCCTGCATCCTCCTGCGAGATGCCTCCAGAGCCTCCTGGTGCCTCACGATGGACACTGGGTCTGAGGACATAAACACAACCTGAACAACAGCGCTACTTCTACACTTGAAGCCAACTCTGAAAGATCCGTCAATGAGGCAGGAATAAGACCAGTCGAGGGCAATGGGCTCGAAGTCCCTGACGAACCAAGCCAACAGTCAGCCATCAGTTGATGGGCATCAGTGAGGAGCATAGATTCAGTGTGTCCTTTAGGGCGGCTATCGTCAGGCTCATGCCAGGAGAAGTTTGCACGATTGAACGTTGAAATAGTGCCAGGTTTGTTGTGGACATCAACAAAAGAGAACATTCTGATTGGCTAACAGTCCTTGACTCAGAACATGCAGAGGACTTGAACATGAGGCAAATGACTGAGAAGCTAGAGGAAGCTGGCTCGCTGTTGGCACAATTCTCTTCCAGAACCAACTATAGCCTGCGTTGTACAACAAAACAGATAAATGCTATGCAAACTTCCAAGTAAGCTCAAGCAGCACATTTCCAGGTTCTGTTCTTGGAATGAAATCACAGACTACTGCTATCTGCAGCTACCACATACAACCCTGTTCCAGAGAGGTCTCCACGTCATACATCCTCAGTGTCAAACAATTATCCTTCTGTCTGAGTTGGCAATGGTGACACAACTTGGCGATAGATCAGTTAGGCTGGGCTGCATGATCACAGAAATCATTTGTTACGAGAGAGTGTTGTTACTGACCGTGATTGGTGCCTGCTTCAGAAGAACTGCTAGCATTGGTGTTTCTGCTCTTGCGCAGATGCTGGATGAAAAGACAGACTCCAACACACACAAACAGCAGATACCAGCCGTACTCCGACAGGAACTCCATCACTGCACAGATAACATTTGGTTCTGAACACAGCCTCGAGAGCAAGTGTCTGCTATTTGTTTCCAGGTACCTTTCACCCATGGGAATTTTTGCAAGTGTCAACAACCTCTGTCCAAACAAGATGCATTTACATAAAGATAATCACATCCAGTGCTGCAACGGATCAGACTATTATTATACTATTATAATGACTTTTTTTGGTCCTTGGAAATTTGGGGTCATTCCTGAAGTTTAAACATCACACTCAGCTGCATCCCAAACTGTGCACCATAATGGTGAGAAATACAGATGTTATCTCATGCAGATAACAGACACAGAAACATTTCATAAAACATAAAGAAACGCAGCTTTTCCCCACTTAATATTTGTATATGCCTCTTAATGCATAACGAAAACGATGCAAAGGCATGTCTAGCTTAAAAACACAGAGTTTAAGCTACGTTCTGTGTTGCTTCCTTCGTCTAATTCTAATTCCCGTCTTAGTTAGTAATTATTAGTATTTACTATTGTACGTTACGTTCTACGGTGATGCAGAACGTTAAATATTCAGCACTTCGAAGTAATTGTCCTATGCATATTAACACTTTTGCACCTTCACTGGAAACCCACTAGAAGGACAATAGATTACAATAACATCATTCTATTTTTAACAATACAGGAGAGAAAAAAAAATCAAAGACCAAGATGTGGTTGTAAATTAATTCCTCTTACATTACATTTATGATTTGCCAACAACCTAATTTCCTTAGCTGACTCCACAAATGTAACTCTACGACCAATAATGTCCATATCTGATATAAGTAGAATAAATCTTTGCAATAAAAGGATAAAGTTAGCGAACGCGTGAGTTAATGGTTGTTTACACACCTAACGGCTGTAGGAAACTCAAATCCTGGTTCTCCGGAAGGACACCTTCGTTCCTGATTTCAGCTCCAACATCCCCCTCCATCTTCAATCAACGTCTGTAAAAATGCTGTATTTGTCTGTATTTAATTTATAGCATGTTTATTGCTTGTACCTAATCTCAATCTCAAAACACAACATTCGACGACTCACTTCCGCAAACGCAACTCCAACAGCCAGCCAATCAGATTCAAGACGACGTGGACATGCCTGTTGCTGAACGGAAGCCCAAGTGGGGCATAAAACTTTAAGCGCAACATAAACGCCTCTACCAATTGTTTGATTTACATTTTACAACAATCACTGTGCTACTTAAGGTTTCAAAATACACTTTTTATATAGCAAAGCGGGGTAGAAAAATCTATAATATAAAAAAGGGTTTGCTATTATTTTACTTTTTCCATCTATCGGGTATCACGTTCCATGCTCCATGAACCAGTCCAGTAGATGGCAATAATGCACCGTTAGCCTCAATACAGTTATTTACAAAAAAAATGCTTTCTTTTAAACAATGAACAATCCTTCTCAACACTACATATGTATATCACAGTATTACAAAAATTACAATAGTTCTATCAAAAGCTAACCTTATCAACGTGTTAATTACGATGAGATATTGGCAAGAGTTTGACATTATTACACATATATAATAAATACAATGATGCAGTCATTACACTCACTGTTAAATTAAAATCAAATTGCGTTAGTTTTTTTTTAATTTCACTCAATAGAAACATTAAGCTGGCCTTTTAAGAACATGTTGCTTATGTTTCAGCTGGAAAACTTGATATTAGAAAGCTTGTTTCAAAATCTTGATTTTCAAAATCCCTCAGCACCTTTCCACACTCCAACTTCTAGTTCCAAAGGCAAATTCGTTTATGGACTACACTACAGTGTTAAACTGTAATCGGTCAGCTAAATCACCCAACCCAAAACATTTGTGCTATCGTCAATACAAAAGCAACTAAAAAAAAGCAAATAAAAAAAACTTATTAGTCTTTTATAACTTATCACTTATTAGTGAAAAAAATACAGCAACATTAGCACCAATAAAGAACTCAATCTTCAATACAACGAAAGAAAATTATTTGTCAGAATTCTCACTTTGGATTGAAATTTATTTGAAACATGAGCATGAACAAACTTGCAGTTTTTTTAAAAAAAAATTTTAATGTCCTTTAATTTACAAATAAAACACTTGACTCAAAACATTATTATAGAGAACTAGAGCTATGATCCATTAACATGCATTTCCTCCTCCATTTCTTCATCCTTGTTTTCCTCATACATGGACACTGGTTCAGCCATCTCAACCTCCTCTTCCTCTTCTTCCTCAACGTCCCCTGAAATACAGAGAATTAAAAGCATGAAAATCTCTGACTGACGGATCACAAAGAAAGAAAACAATGCACTTCTTTATTAAGGGTTCTCAAACGTATATTTTTTTTCTGGCTGCAAGGCCAAGCAAACTGCATCATTACACATTAAATCATTTCTGCTGCAGCATCACCTGACTGGAGTCCTCGTCCAGGGATCTGCCCGGCCTGCAAGAGTCCTTTGAGGCGCTCCACTTCTGCCAGAGACGAGGCGCTAGCAATCGCTTTCTACACGGAGAACACAGTATTGTGATGAATGATCAGTCAATGAGTTCAAGTATACCTTTTCAGCGGTTTAAAAACAGAAATACTATTTATTAGCCAGTACAGATCCACAGTACAGTGAAACATATCTATCCAGAGGCTCTGATCATCAGCAATCTTAAAAGCCTTCTAAAACCCAGCAGATCTCAGCAATAAGGGCTGGGCGCTATATCCAACAGTTTATTTCACAGTAACTATATCTTTCACAATGTAGTTTTGTTATTTAGGTAGTTATTGCAGAAAAGGTTCAAAAGGGCATTAATACAAAATCTGTTCACATCTTTAACTGTTCACAACTGCAAATTTAATGTAATTTATTTAAAAAAATATTATATTTTTTACTGACTTCTCCCCACCCCAGCTCAGAATTTATCGATTCTGACTTCTCCCCACCCCAGCTCTGAGGTGTGAGTATTTCAGATTAAAAAAAAAAAGCTCAATAGTCCCTTTTATCTTAAAATACAAAGGACACGTGAAATTTTGATTGAAAAAATTTTTTTTAAAGCGATCCCAGAGAATTTTAGCAGCTTTTGTTTAAAAGACCATCACAAAACAAACAAACAAAAAAAAAAAAACACTACATCCCATCAGTGCGAAAAAAAATTTCTGCCTTCTTTTTATGGTTCAGTCGTCTAATTCTCACTGCACCCGCTTGATTGCTGCGCATCATACCGACTTTTTAGTTACACAGTCATTTAAGCAAGAATAGCAATAACATTAAATTAGACGCAGCTCAATGGTAATGGCCATTATTTGACCTTTCTTAGGACAGGCTGTGGGCTAGTCATGTGGTTCTTACAGGTGACTGGGTGCCCGTGGGCACTGTGTTGACCCCTGGGCTGGAGGATGCATTTATGTTGCTAATACTTGAAGGAACGTAGAGTCCTTACCTTGATCGCTTCCACATCAGCTGCAGATGGACCTGCTTTCTTCTCCATCTGCAATCCAGCTCCTGGAGTAAACCTGAGGAAACACGTGAACTCTGTGTAAAAGACAACACCATGTTTCTTACTTCTGCAGACACCTTTTCCAGCAACCAATCAGAGTGTAGTATCTGGTAATCTGATCAATATTAATGAACTGATACGAGGAGCCTTGAGAGCCAGCTCTCCTGAGAAACACTGACAGGGGCTAGAGGGACAGCTCCCCAAAATATTATTTACAAAAAAAGGGGTTATTCAGGTGAGTCCATGCATTGTTCAATCATGTGTTATTAAATAAAAAAAAGTAAAAAAAAATCTATCTTATGAATTAAAAAAAAAAAACATTAAATGTACATCAGTTTAATGTACTTGGGACTCAAAGACGTCTAATTAATCAAATGAATGAGAAATGCACAGTGATCTCAAGGAAAAAAAATATATTTAAATTTACATAGAAAACCTTTATTGTTATTGCAGCAGTTTTATGTTCAAAAAGTTTATTTTATTAAAAGCATCGGTTAGCCTTTATGAGGCTATTGGGTGGTTTTTAACATTTCTATTTCTGGGTCACTATCCCTTTAACAGCCCCCGTGCTGGTTACCCGGAGAAGTTTGTTCCTCCGCACCACATGACTCCAGTGGTTCGGGAGAGCTGAGCTTGATCAAGGAGTTCATGATCTTACGTTTTGCTTTGCTTGGCTATATCCTTCGCAAGCTGAGCACCGCGTTTGCCTTTGAACATTTTTTCAGCCTCCTGACGCTCCTACAGTGACAATCAGAGGGTTAAAGCAAGAGATGACAGCATGGAGCACAGGCCGCTTAGAGACAACATTCAACAAAGAAATTCCTTCATTGACCAGTTCAGAGTAATGGTCAAATCAACACCGATTCTCAAAGAGGTGAAGCAAATGTATTTCCAAAATCCCTGAACATGAGAACAGTTTCATCCGCTCGTTTAATGAAGACAAAAGTTAAATCACATGTACATTTGTTTTCACGACTATTTCACCTTTTAGAGTTCCATAGATTGACACTTTGTTAAATATGTGTCTCGTACAAGGAGCAGCGGTTTTATTTGTTATACATTTATTAAAAACTTCAGCTGCAGACTTGTTCACATGAATCTGTAAGCTGGCATTGCTACAACATGGAAAAACTCCGCCCTAGTTTAATGACAAAGAAACCATTCTGGGTTTAGAAGACAACTTGGGGCGTTTGTAGCCATCTCTTGTTGCTAAGCAACAATAAGCTGCACTACAACAAAACCTTAGAAACTGATCTCCAGAGGTGTTGTAATTAATCTGTAAAATTGGAGAGGAAAAAAAAGGCACCATCAGAAATGGTTTGTGTTTGTTTTAGACATTGACTAAGACACAAAAGGTGTCTCCTCTAGTGTGATTTTCAATTTCAGGGAAAATAAAAAGCTTTATTCTTTGGGGATTCCATTTTTATGTGATAAGTTGCCCAACGCTAATTCTCATCATCAGTTTTTCCATGCCATTAATGAGGTCACAAATCAACGTTCAGCAAACTCCCCGGTGTTCAATGCTACAGGAAAGGATGACGCTGATTGGTAGATTCTTGTCACATGACCTGTGATCTCAATACGGCCTCAAACCCAGCAGCAACATTAGAAACACCTGACTTTAGCAGTGGTTTCCAACCTTGTGTGTATTAGTTTTCTGCTGAAAATCTGTTTGTTTTTTGACCCACAATCTGATTTTGTGTCGCATATAAACCTATTTTCATGTACATACAAAGATTAACGAATGTCTGACGCATGTGAAAGTTCTCATTCCAATCATTGTCTGTGAATTATTAATAATTCTGCCCATTTCCACCTATTCTTCCTTCAGAGGCACAGAAAGGTCACTGGCAGACAGTAATTATCCTTTTAGGTGTTATTGAGTTGTTTTTTTTAAATAACGTCCTCATTTCAGGCAGTCGGTGCTTGATCAAAAAAACAGAAACGCTGCAACAGGAGCATTAGTATAAAGAAGCATTGAACTACAACAGCTTCATACAATAGTTTCCTTGTGGCAAAAAATGGTACGTTGTAAAAGCCATTGATTGGTGGTTCCATAGCTGCTGGAATCCGATGAAACATTTCAAGAATTAAACCATGCAAAGAGGAGGCACCTGTGTAAATTCTAACTTTGTAGCCAAGACAACACTTATGTACATGTGATTTCTTAGAGTGGTTTTAAATCCAATTTTAGCAAAAACCTCTAAATGATACAACGGGGTAGTGTATAAAAATTGATTAATTAAATCAATCTCTAATTAAAAGTCTCAGCTCAGTCATACCTTCAGTTTGACCTTCTGGAAGTCCAGCACCCGGATCTGAGGAATTTTGCTGATTACGTACAACCTGTAATGTTTCTTAGTGGTCACCGGATTCCTGAGGAGACTGAACAGGAGCAACAGTTAAAATCCTGTCAAATTAAAACAGGAAACTCAATAATGTAAGCACAAGAGGTACCTGAGGAGAGTCAATGATTTCACTGTCGCCAGAACGTCGAGATCCCCCTGAATAATGCAAGTGCACTGCTTTAGATTCAAACAAATGGACCTTGTTCAGCATGAATGGTTCAACATTAGGCAAACTGACTTTGTAAAGTACAAGTGGATCGAGAAAATAAGGGTCTTTTAGAAAAACATAAATGAAAAACAAACATTTAAAGGGTCACAAAACCCTAGAACATCTATACACTTGGCTTTGTCTGCTGAAGATTGCAACCCAAACTTAATTTTCAACTCTGGGTTGAACAATATTTTTCAGAACAAAAAGTTTGAAATATTTTTTGGGTCATTTTGGCAGTTTCTGTTTTAAAGGGAAACTTATCTTATAGGTCACATTGCTTGATTCTGTTAATACTCCTGACACTGGTGTCCTGAATGTATTAAAACGGCATAAATATGAACGAAACTATTGGTTTCATTTGCATGAGACACTGGACTCAAGCTCATACAAGGGAAATATTTTTTCCCTATAAGGATCAATTTTTGAAATTTTTTCAGAAGGTTGATGGGTAGAGTATGCACTTGGTATCGGATAAAAATGCCATTCCAATCGCATATCAGGTACGGAGAATGGGGGTGCCTGTGGTGTTGAGAGTGTATTTGCTTGTTGCACATTAAGAAACAAATCAACGAATGACCAGTAAATACGACTGAGCTTGATAAGTTTGTAAGCAGCAATAATTTTCCATTTCGATTATGCATCATGTTCTTCTAACATGAAAGTTTAATTGGATGAGAAAGAACAACCCACATTGTAAGCTTTATCCAATAGAAAAAAATACCCCCTCCACCCCCTCTGTTTAAAAGAGACATCACATGAATCACATGAACAAGTATGTCTCAAATCACCCAATGGCAGGAGGCTAATTTTTTACTCATCAGATAGGATTCTTTATGGTGTTTATTTAAAAAATAACATTGAAATGCATGCGCTAATGGCTGGACTCACCAGGTCCTGAATGTTGTTGCTTGTAAGAACGAGCTCCCGCAGGTTCGGTAAAGCCTGCTCCAGGTTCTCTCCAATTCGACTGAGAGAAGGAAAACAAAGCTTTAACTACTGTTTGTTAGCCAAACACACTACACTTCAAATAGGCTTTGCTTAAAATACACATACTCAAAACTAATGCGATTCATCTACAATAGTAAACCATAAGTAAAAGTCAATTACAGATGCTCAAATGAATTGCAAGAGTTTAATCTTAGAGTGTATTAAATATAGAGGTCAACAGATCAAGGTATTTTTTTCTGTGATTTTTGAAAATCTTGATATTTGAAATTGTGGCTTTGATGATTAAAACAAAGGACAATAGAAAATGTAACAATTTTTAACAATAATAGTTTTTTTCTTACAGTATTATTGGTCCTCTCCCTCACATATCCATTACAGTTTCATGCGTCACGAAGTAACACAGCTGTTTAACCCTTTAAAAACTTATATTTATACGTTAATTTCTAAATACGAAACAAAGACATCTTGCTTAAAACTTTTTATTTATTTACATCATCTCACTATATAAATATTGTAAGTATTTTATGTGTTTAAACCCTGTACGTTTTTATTATTTCGTGTTTATCTTACCTTACATGTTTTTATACATGTTCATTTAACTATGACAAAAGTTGTGTCTGTGCATTACTTTGACATTGGAAAATCATTTGAAGAAACACTGTGTTTCATTCGAATCATGTGATCTTGACTTTTAAGCCAGCCAATAGCAGCTTTTCTCACTGAGGA
>SRMA01026413.1:0-45267 GCA_007224835.1 Danionella cerebrum
ACATTACTAATAATAGCTAGTAACATTGTCACTACATTACTAATAATAGCTAGTAACATTGTCACTACATTACTAATAATAGCCAGTAACATTGTCACTACATTACTAATAATAGCCAGTAACATTGTCACTACATTACTAATAATAGCTAGTAACATTGTCACTACATTACTAATAATAGCCAGTAACATTGTCACTACATTACTAATAATAGCCAGTAACATTGTCACTACATTACTAATAATAGCTAGTAAGATTGCCCCTCATTAGTAATAATACAGTGTTTCTCAAACTTTTTTAGTTGAGCCCCCCTTTAAACCTTTAAAAGAATCTGGGCAACCCATGATGTAAAATAATACTTATTTTAATGTAAAATAAATGTAACTACTCCTTAATGTTAAATAACTCATTATTTATAGCTTATTCAAGTGACAATTCGGTTGCATGGTGTTAAGATATGATCCTTATGCGTTCTTACCTAGTTAGCAACACTACCCAATTACAGAGCACGTTACGTTTGTTATCTCATATGTACATGTGTGAGATGTACCGTTGAGAGATGATTTGAGTTTGAGTTTATTAAAGAAGAGTTTCAGTCATTGAGAGCGTTTTGTTTTCCTCACGCGAGCAAGAGAGAGAGAGCTCACGGCAGCAGTTCCGCACGTGAGTATGGATGCGGAAGCACCGCTGCGGCTACCGTAGCCAAAAGCATTGTGGGAAATGTAGTTTTTTTTTCTCGTTTTTGTTATGACCGCGCTATGGCAGAGATGGGCGATGACGCTCTCATACGGCCGTGACCTGACTTCGCAGCGCTCTGCATTCGGTCTATAGGACGCACCAACTTTTCCCCCTCAGTTTTGGGGAAGAAAAAGTGCGTCTTATGAGCCGAAAAATACGGTAGTATAATCTAAAGAATGCCATCCCAACCATGAAGCATGGGGTTGGAAACATTGGGTTGCAAAGAGGATTCGATGTCTGCACCGTTTGAGAGCAAGAATTTGGGAAACCTCCTTCACTCAATACCAATCACGATCCCAAGGGCAAGGGCATCTACGGAGTGGCTCTATAGAAGCATTTCAAGGTCCCGGAGAGAGCAAACCTAAAAACTTGTAGGAGACCTGCAGTGTGTGCATAGCTTCTTGAGAACTACTGGAGAATCCTGACCTTTAGTATAGTTTCTGTACAAATATTAAGATTTTCCAATCGTACAAAATAATTATACTTTTTAGTTCAAAGTTGAGCAGTTTGTAAAATGAAAATGACAGATCTACCCATTCTTTTTAAATGAGAAAGCTTACAAATTGATATCACAAACTTTTGTGTCCAACTACAAATCCTTAGTTGAAATGTGTGTCGTAGTATACTCAATTACATCCTGCAATTAACTTTTTGTGTGAACCTTCAGATAAATCTCACAAAAAACTGTTAAAGTCTATTTTGGTATAATTTTCTATAACCTCACTTTAAATCACTCTAATGCAAAGGTTCTCATACATTTGGAGTCCAGGAACCACCTAGATAAGTATAACATATCCCAAAGGGTAGTAAAATGTGATTTATAACGTATAATTTGAGCATGGAATCCTAAACTATGTCAGTTACGTCGACATACAGTATGTCAGTTACTGTGCACTCTTCTCTGAAAGTATAGCATCTGTGCATTCTTCAAGGAATGGGATGATGAAAAACTAGGTCTGGATGGCATTCAACCAGAACTAAACTCCCCTGCAGCTTCTTTAAAAACATATCCTTTTTGGGATTTTCCTTGTGATTTAATGTTCAATACAAACTTAGGCATCCGGTGCTTTGAGAGGCCAAAATGCAAATAGTTTTTTTTTTTGTGACATTCAAATTTACAGTGCTCCATGCTAGCACTTGCTAGTTTGCAAGTAAATAAATCTCCATAAAAATCTAATAAGAGAGGCTGAAAGAGATTAGACTGTAGTATCTTTGTTCCCCAAAAATTGCTTTTGACATATTTTACAATTTACACCTGTGAACACAGCATATTCCGACTGTTGTGATTCTAATACCTCATTCATTCAACTAATCTCAACTAGGCTCCTCTTTCTGTGAGCCTGATTGCATCTGCATAAGAGCTCTAGAGCAGTGGTTCCCAAATGCTTTCCAGCTGTGTACCCTTTGAGACCCATCAGCCACGTACCCTCTTGACTCTTAATCAGTAGCTATTAGTAGATTACATAATAAAACACAAAAAAATACTGAACAGTTGATTACTTTTCATTAAAAAAATGTATTAGAAAAAACACTTTTGTTGAATGCCAGGTTCTCTTTCATAAGTGAAACGATAAATGTTTTCAGACAAAGGCAGAGATTAGAGACCTGTGCTTACATTTGCTTCACTTGTTTCTCTTTTGCCTATTGTGGCGGGGTGAAGAATTTCAGAACCAGGTATGTGGTGAAAAATACCCAGAGGGTGGTTTTATTAACAGAAGAGTGAAAATATATGGGTGAGAAGTGTCTCTGGCTGTGCTTCCTCTTCTGTAGGTTGAGGGTGAAGTCACGAAGTTGGGGATAAAGCAGCGATAATAGCCTGCCAACCCCAAAAAAGCTAGTACCTGTGTCTTCGTAGTGGGACGTGGTGCGGTTAAGATCGCTTCGACTTTCTTTTGCTGCGGTTGGATAAGTCCTCTTCCTACTCGTAACCCCAAATACTGGGCCTCCGCAAGGGTGAGGTGGCATTTCCAGGGGTTGGCGGTTAGTCCAGCCCGACGTAGCTCCATCAACACCCTCCGGAGCCGCTCGAGGTGATAATGCCAGGTCTCAGAGTGGATCACAACATTGTCCAAATATGCAGCTGCATAATCTTGCTGTGGGCGGAGTAATATGTCCATCATTCTTTGAAACGTTGCCGCTACCCCATGCAGGCCGAAGGGAAGGGTCCGGTATTGCCAGTGGCCTGATGGAGTGGAGAAGGCGTTTTTTTCTTTAGCTGATTTTGTAAGAGGTACTTGCTAATAACCTTTTGTGAGGTCAAGCCTTGTTAGAAATCGGGCCCTCCCCAACCGTTCTAACAACTCATCAACACGGGGCATTGGATATTGGTCGAACTCTGAGACCTCATTTAATCGGCGAAAGTCCTTACAAAACCAGAGGGTGCCGTCCGGTTTCGAGACCATGACAATTGGGCTGGACCAGGCGCTGCGAGATGGCTTGATTATCCCTAAGTTGAATATCTAGCTGATTTCATGGTCGATGGCATGACTCCTTGCCTCTGGGACCCGATAGGGCCATTGGTGACCCCTGGTGGTGTTCGGATATCGTGCATGATAACATTGGTCTGCTCGGGAATGGCCAAAAACACGTCGGAGAACTGACTGACCAGATGGTTTAGCTCCGTCTTCTGAGCCAACTACCACGGGATCCAAAATTGCGAGAGTGGTGAGCTGTTCACGGGTCCCCACCCACTTCTAGAGGAGATTGACGTGATACAATTGTTGCTCTTGTCGACTGCCAGGCTGGCGTGAACGGTAATTTACTGTTCCAACTCGTTCCACCACCGTATACGGTCCTTGCTAGCTAGCGAGAAATTTACAGGCAGAGGGGGGGAACAGCACCATTACACTATCCCCCGGTTGAAACTCCCGTGGCTGGCCTGTCCGGTTGTAGATCCGTTGTTGGGATTGTTGCGCTTTCGTTAAAAGTTCCCGCACCAATGGCATGACCCTCTCGATCCGCTGGCGCATCTCTCTCACATGTTCCACTGCTGAGCGGAGAGGGGTTGGCTGCTGCTGTTCCCAGGCCTCTAAAAGCCCTCTGGGGAGGCTTGAGGGATTTCAACAGAACATACGGAAGCATAAGGTCCCAGTCTTTCCAATCTTCTGCCGCCACACGTTTAAGCATTTGCTTCAGAGTTTGGTTGAACCGCTCAAATAATGGTGATACACCGTAGTCTTGAGTTGTTTTACCTGCAGCAGCCAGAAGGGGTCAGCCATGAGCCGTGACATGAAAGGCATCCCTAGGTCAGTCAGTATCTCGCCCGGAATCCCCACTTGTGTACACATCATGAAAAGCTCTTTAGCGGTGTTTTTAGCCATTGCTTTCCGTAGTGGCACAGCTTCGGGGTATCGAGTGGCATAGTCGACAATGACCAGAATGTGTTCATGTCCTCGGGCAGACATTGGCAACGGCCCCACCAGATCCATTCCGATTCGCTCAAAGGGTAACTCGATGATAGGAAGCGGAATGAGTGGACTAGGGGGAGGTGTGCATGGTGCAGTTCGCTGGCACGTAGGGCAACCCTCGCAGAATAACTTGACTTCTCCGTCCAGTGGAAGCGATCTCTAATCCGCTGGATCGTGTTTGCGACTCCCAGATGGCCAGCCATAGGATGAGCGTGGGTGAGCTCCATGATTAGTTCTACCTTCTGTTTAGGCACCACTAGCAGCTCCTTAACCTCCCCCCTTCGCTGGACGACACAGTACAACAGACCTTTTTTAACTATGAAGAGCGGGAAAGGATGAGGTGCTGGCTGTTGTTCTTTTCCCTCAATCACACACACTTGGGCCCAGCAGTCTTTTAGTCGATCGTCTTCCAGATAGGCCTTCGTGAACGAGCCGCCTCCCGTAACATGTTGAAATACATCAAGAAACACATTAGTGGTTAGGGAGGGGGACTCACCGTTTCTCCCGTTGTCAGACGCTAGCAAGGCAAGCCGGCGAGGTCTTCTTTCCAGCCAGCGCTTGCAGTGGCTCTCGGCCCGACTGGCCGGCTGGCTGGCTGGTTAGCAAGTTGTTCAAATTCCGGCCAATCTCTACCGAGGAGTGGAATGGGCAGCTCTTTTAATATCCCGACCTCCAACGGCCATGTTCCTGGGGCGGCAGAAATTAAGACCCGGCTTGCTGGGACAAACTGAGTGTCTCCATGAACACAGGTAATGGGGAGTTGTGATTTGGAGTCTTTTCGAGGTGGGAGGATGGCCGCTTGCACTAGGCTCACAGAGCTCCCAGAATCCAACAAAGCCAGAGCCGTCCGTCCATTTATCTTCAACTCCACTTGGGGAGCTTCCCGGGCAGGCTCTAGATGGACAATACACCTAGCCCAGCCAGCCAAACACGGTGTGGAGGGGCAGGGTTTTTGGTCGGCATCGGCTCATCGACAGGACCAGGAGCGACAGGCCTGTGTACTGGTCACAAGGTACCCTTTGGCGTGCATCGCTCAAATCCCACTTTCCGGGTGAAAGACGGTGTTTGCTTGGTGGTACTCCTATGTAGACACTCATTCACTCGTTCATGTTGAGTATGACTTAAAAAGAGCTGAAGGGACTAGGTCGAGCTTGCTTTTTTGCCTGAAAACACCATTTGAGGATCTGGTTATTTAGTGGTGTAAAACACGTGAGTGGAAAACCAGGAAATTCAGGAAAAAAATAGCGAGAATGATGTGTATGCTAAGCTGTAAGTCGCTTCAGATAAAAGCATGATTGAAAATGTAAATATAATGTCAATTAGTAGTAGATGTAATAATAATGGTACCTGCTGAGATGAGGTACAAGTTAATTTAAATTTGGTCTTTTCTTCACCCACCTTACAAATATGCTCTTTCATGTCTCTGTAACCTTTCTTTGTGCACTGGTGCTGGAACAACAAGAAGGTATCCCCAAATTGTCCCACCAACTGGGATCTTGGGTTTGCATTCAGATTTCCATTCACTGGAACTAAGAGGCCAAGCTAATCAATTAAAGGTTGTGACGAGGTGGGGTGCTCCAATATGCCTTGCCATGTGCCACTCATCAGGCTGCACACGTTAATGTGCACAGAGAGCCCATCCTTCAGTGCTCAGAGAGCCAGATGTTCTATTGCGGGAAACAGGAACGCCAGCATGGGTTGTCCAGGAGCCGAAAGAACCCCGGTGTTGCTCAGCCGCCCGGTCTGCAGTGTTGTCGCCAGGGCAGCTGAGTCACTGGCTGGAACCCTTCTCCTTGAGAGAGCTCATCGAGCTTCAGGCCATCCATATTCCGACACAGTAAACACCATGACACCAAAGCCCAGGGATCGCAGAGAAAACCAGCCACCAAGGGATTTCACGCCTCTGGCTCGGTTGAACATGCTCCACTGGATTAAGAGGGCACCACAGAACTACCTCCTGCGCATTACCCAGAGCCTGTGCTTGCCCAGCCTGCCTACCATCCCCTGTTCCGAGGCGATAAGTGACATTCATTTATTGGTTGCAACCATTTTTTTAAACAATTAAAAATGCCCCATGGGCATCAAATGGAGTACATGTGTGTCCGTGACTCTTTCGCCACCCGCTACAAGGTCTAAAGCATGATTAAAAGGGATGCCTTAGAAAGCCATCAATCTTAAAAATTAAGATGAGTAGAGACCTTTTACTCTCTGAAAGAGTGCATACTAGCACATTATAATGACAAATCTTTGCTTAAAATTCTTAGTGATGTGTAACATCCGCAAAATATCTAGAAAAAATATATATGGTTAATTGTTTAAAAAATTTTCTTTTAAAAATGTAGATTAGAATTACATTTTTAACAGTGTGAAATGAGTTCATGTATTGAATAGAAATAATTTTTAAACAATTTTTAAACAGTTTTAAAGATTTTGTGCACTCACAAAAACCACATTAAGGGTCTTGTGAGTTAAGGAAATGCATTTTATCCATTTACAAAATCATCCTTTATAAACCCACAACAATGTCCTTGTGACACAAAAGTATTCTTTGAAAAACTGTAAAAGAAGTGTATGTATGCTACAGTAAATAGATTTGTTTCTGCAAAAAATGTCTTGTACTTGGTTAAATGTGTGGACTAACAAAGCAATTAATAATGTGTGATCGCAATAATACTGAGATTTACCTCATTTGGAAAAGCATGCAACTGCATGTTTGCCTCTGTGCAAGTCCATTAATCATTCAGCAATTCCTCAGAGTGTATAAAGCCAGGTTTATCTAGAGTGTTTGCATGTTGAAAAGAATATAAAACAAGTTTAATTATGGTACATGAAGCAGAACACTGAACCCTATGACCCTGTCCTGCACCCTATGCACCTAAAAACATCATCATGTGTTGTCATCTTCGACTCATTCATCACGGAAAACAAACATGGAATTCAAGGTGTGTTTTCTGGTTTAAAAAAACAAAGTGAGAGAATAAAAGATGTTATTTTGCTGATTTTTTTGCAAATACTGTATCTTATAATATATTCCGGTCACCTAATATATGACTTCTGAAATTATGTTGTTCGTAGCACTAAAAAAATATTGTCAAACATTCTAGTTGTCAAATCTACCACGGAGATGTCAGGGATGATGTAAACCGACACAATACAGGAGTATAACATGATTGCGAAGTACTTTGATAAGAATGTGACAACACTTGATAAGGTTATACAGAAATGTAAGTAACACAAAATCTGAGATTTCACAAAGATCAAAACCTCTGCATAGAACACAGATGGTCCCAAAGCAGCTGATAGAAGTCAAGAAAACAATTGGTAGCATACTTCGCTATGAGCCAAGTGCAAAATCAACTACTCAAGAAACACATGTACAGGGCCATTTTGCGAACATCTGAAGGACTTGAAGAAGAACTGGGTGAGTGTTGTATGAGACCAAAATAAACTTGCCGTTTTGGAGGAATGTTGGCTATGTGTCCCTGTATATACTCATTTATTCATTGCCCATCTTCTTTCCCACTTGTACCTTTCCGGGGTCACGGTGGTCTCCAGTGCGGACGCGTCTATCGGTACAATGCACCCCACACTTGCTGACCACTCTCTCAGCGGTGCCATCTTGAGTTGTACAAGTAGTACAACTGAAATTATTTCCCTCAGGCTCCTGCATATGCAACCACTTCTGCTATGGCTTCTCTTGCGAGAGGTTGGGCATGCGGTCGGGAAGAGCTTTGCCTGTGTCTGACAGGTCGTCGTTTCCCTTACCTGAAGGTCTGGAGTTCCGTGGCCTTACTGCGGGGTTCCTCTAAGGGGAATTTCCAGACGCATGATTGTGACCATGGTTGCCTCTGTAAACCATTGGAGCAGACGCCATACTTGGTGGCACATCAACCATCTTGAGTTAGTTGCAGTGATACTGATCTTGCGGAGCTTTCGTCCCCTTTTCCAAGGTCATCACGTGCTTGTCAGGATGGACAGCATCACGGTTGTGGTGTACATCAACCACCAGGATGGTGCTGGAGTAAGAGGATTCAGGCACCCGCGGTCGGACCTCTGGTCCCTAAATATATGACATATCCGTCCTCGGTGGACCACACGTTAGCGCCCTCTACTACAGCTTGCTATGCTGGTAATGGGGTCGGTTCGTGGACTGTGTTCTTCCCTCCAGGAAGACCCTAGGACGTACACATCAGGGTGGTGTTGACCTTTCTCAAGGAGGGGTTCAATCAAGGACTGTGCTCTTTGTCCCTCAAGGTCTATGCCCCACACTATCTGCCTTCCACCTTTTAGTCGGAAGCCACGAACTGACGATGAGACTCTCAGGGGGGCTAGTTGGCCTGGTCCCTACAGAACTAGGGTCCGGATTCGGGAGTTCCTTTCCAGGTGCTCCCTTTCTGTTTTTCACATACAGCGCCCTTCTCAGGCAGCTAGTATGACCCCGGCTCCTCTGAAAATCCTAGAATGAGCATAGATTCATGCCCCGTTTTATACCAGGCTAATTGCTAATCACACTGTTTACAACCCTGCTCACCCTAGTTACAATTTCCCTGTTTTAAAAAGTTCGGCAAGGTTTCTCCCATGGAAAGTTGTCTCCAATTAGTTGGTTTTCCACTGAGATATGTCTCTGTTCCCTGTTTCCGGGAACATAGGGTTACGCAAGTAACCTAGATGGTCTTGAGCCACCACATTGGCGAGGTCAGGTCAGTGAGATTTTTTGATCACTCAATTTGAAGCAAATGTACATTTTTGAGTCATAGTATTGCCTTAAAGTAGATTAAAGAGCACCCTGTTATAATTTGAGTTATATTGTAAATTGTTTATTTTTTAATGACATGGTTTAGTGTAGACAATTTTCAAAATCAACACGTCAAACACCTCTTTCCCTCACAAAAACATCTCTAGTGTATTAAAATCTTGATTAATATTAACATGTAACAAATTATGTACAAACTATTTTTTGCTGAAGGAAACATTTTCATAACCATTTTTCTGTGGATTTTAATGGCTCCAGATAAGGCAGCTCTCTCCAAACTCACTCATTGCATCCAGCTTTCCAAAACAATTCAATTATCTTACATTTCATTGTTTTTATTAAAAACAGTGTTTTGGTTGCAGAAATAGCAGTTGATAGTTAAACACCTTTATCAAGACTTTTGCAAGATCTAGTACAGTACTGATAGACTCTAAAAGTTCAACCCGGGGCTTTACAGATTAACATAGTTTGGTGACAACTCAGCATTTTTCCATGCTTTCTATGAACTCAAGCCCTATAATAAAGATTCATGACTCCAGCTTTGTCTGCGTAATGGAAATGTCCATCTAGTGTGCCCCTTGTGACTGAATGAGTGCTATATTGTGCAAAGTTACATTCTGAACTGCTGAGCTGATGTCACACTTTATGAACAGTTTTTTTCAGTTAACATACATGTATCAGATTTCTTTTAGGCTACCTCCTACCAAATCACACCCTCTACCCTTTTATTTTACCCTTGTATCTTTATTTCCTTTTATTCTTTTTCTTCCCAAGATAAAAGGTTGAGGGATGTGTACCCTGCTGGCTGTGAAATTGCCAAAATTTCATGGAATTCAGCTGCAGATGTTTCCTAAGAAACCGGCACAAACCCAGCTCATCTTTTAGAGATGGACATCGTTGTTCCAGTTCTTTCCAAATAAGCAGCTGTTTGAAAAATGTATGTTGTGCACTAAATACACATAAATTTCTCTTATTTTAATGCAGTGTCAAACTAGACACTGACCAGGTCAGACAAAGTGTTTCCATGTGCCATTTCTCTTGTGAGAGGTACCAAATAAAGGCTGGTTTCTGTATCCATTCAAAAGCTTTCTCCAAAGCATGATTGCTTTGCCCTAACAAAAAAATTGGAGTGTACGTTACAAGACAAAGTTTACTACGTTCGGTTAAGTGTTTAAAAGTCATAACTACAACCATTAATGAAACAATTTGCCCAACAAACCTTTCGCGTCAACTTTAATTTTTGGTTTTACAGTAGAGAGGAGAGATACAGACTTGTGGTGTGACTTTAACCATAAATGGTAAACTCTGAGAGAAGTGAAACACAATCATTCTCAGTCCAAGAAAACAGCAACAAAAATACCAAGCTTGTATGGTGACTTGGAAAAACGTGTTTTATGAAGTGGCAAGAAGGAAAAATAAAATAAAAGCTAACAAACTTAAAGAGCAGAACAACATGGTTCCATTTATAGAGCTGCTGCTGAAAAGACCATCAGCACTTTAAGAAATTAAGATGCACAATTACTTCATGCATCGAAACGCTAGGTAAAAACCCCAGGAGGAATCACAAATACTCACAGATTTCTAAATGCATACGCTGTGCATTACTGCATGGTCATAAAACTCACTTGCCAACATTAAATATTTCTTTAAATTGATTTTAACTGGAACAATGTCACTTATATCATCTACATGAACATGTGTTGAATCTATAAATATATCCACTATCATAGTTTTTTCTATTGGAAATCTGCGTACAAATTATAGTCAAGTTTGTGGTCTGTCCGTGCCTAGCAGCTCATACTAAGCACACTACCCTGATAAAGGTGTCATTTTTAGAAATTTGTCCAGAAACTGGCTCACTAGAATCTAGCAAGAGTAACCACTGCATTTTCTCATAAGCTAAACATAAATTTTTATATACATATCCATGTCTTTTAATTCTAATATATGACGAAAGCAATGAAAAAAGAATATAATCAAATCTTTTAATGTTGAGCAGTTAAATGAAACAAACCAAGAAGCAGAGAAAAATGGGTTAAAACTGTTACTGGTTTCCACATCTTGCTCTACCCAGAACCTACCATGACTTGCAAGTTTAAATCCAACAAGGTACAATGATATTTAAGATTGGCTTTCTAGCTCAACCAAGTGGGGTTTGTGGTACAAGCAGAATGGGCAGAGCACGAAGATTGATCCTTGAAGAGCCGAGGAAGCTAACCTGAACTTATGGGTCGACAGATTTAATTGGAGTTTTAGGCTTAGCTCCAAGCTAAAGCAAGGTTTTCAGAAAACAAGACAGGATGAAGGCAAAAAATCTTATGGTGCCTGGTGAAACAAAAGAAAACAACTGAGAGGGAAGGAGAAGACTTATTTGTTTGCTTGTGCTTGGAAGCTTGTAACATGTGCTTGTAACATAACCAAAAGGGAGAAGCTGGAAAGGGTGGAGTTGGTTAGAATTAAAAAATATGAAGGTAATTAAAGGTTATAAATAAAAATCAACAAAACTTGAATCCAGAGAGTTAGCCAAGAGGAAATGACTTAACCTACAAGAAGCCCAGGATTTGCAGAATTGCTGTAGCTCTAGTAAAAAAAAAAGTTTTTTTTAAAAGGGGTACAGAATGTGGTGAAAAATCCCTGAATTGCAGTCTTTGTTAAGCCATGTTATTACCAAACAAATAAATGATAAACTCTGTTCTTTCATGTAATCTACGGATTTCATACAATTTAACGACTAATCGAATCCGGTGTTGAGCTTCGTTTTACAGACACATAGGTCTAAAATGGGATGAGAATATCTAGAATATTTGCCTATCCCCTCATTCCCCGAAGAATGGAGCAGAGGCGTATACTGAATGATTGATTAATCTGCTCTTGCACGGCCAATCTACTCCAACCATTTGCAACAGGCCAATATATCTACTTTCATTATGCTGTGAAGATTTGCATTTGCAAGAAGCCTGCACCTTCACAATTCCTATGATACTAAAGGAACCAGACCAACTAATATAACTCCTGACAGACTTGTAGCACATGACCTCCATCCATGGACAATTAAGCCAGACATTGAAGTTCCACTGATCTGCGTGCAGATGCTTAATGCCCCCTCCCTAAGTGAGAATATTCCTTCTAAGGGGAATGGGTCATATAGGTACTGTCACGAGAGTAGAGACTTCAGCAAACTATGTTCTGTTGGGCTAAAACAACGCAACCAGTATGACATCTTCCTTGTCCCTCCCAATCTTGCACAGAAACTGTGTCCAGTTTTTCCCTGGGGGAAATGTGTACTTGTGCTTCTTCCTGGGCCAGAAATGGGCCAGTGCATCTACACTAAAAGGAGCCAGGGATAGGGAGTAAAAAAGTAGTTCTCAGATGAAGCAAACAGGTGCACCTGAGCTTCTCTGAATCTGTCCCAGTCCTATTGGACTGCCAGGGGAATGTGTCTTCATTCTCTTGCCTGGGTTTCTACACGAAAAGTATAGGCTGCTCAGTTCCTCACCACGTGGATGGGAATCCAGCAACCATCGGGCAAGCGAGAACATACGAAGGGAGCACACCCCGTCTTGGCGGTTCATGTACCGTATACTGATCAGAATGTGATGGTCCTATTCAACAAACAAAGGCTCGTACCACCAAGCAAATCCCTCTCAACTCTAACCAGTTTACATGCCAGCAGGTCTGTAGTCAGGAAACTGTGACCTGTTGACTGCACACCACACCTCAACCTGATTTGGGGGCATCCATGGTTACCACCACATGTCTGGTAATACTCTGTATGTGCATCCCAAAACAAAGGAAAGCAGGTGCCTTCCAAATTCTCAGGGTGAACAGGCAACCGGGAGTGAAGTCAAAACTGGAGTGGTCTCATATGGAATAGTCCAAGCTACCAAAGTCATATGATCCACGAGCCCCTGAAAACCCATCAGAGTGACCACTTGTCATCCAGACACAACCCTGTGGGCCACCAGTAAAGAGAGACCTGAGTAGAGTCTGTTCTTTTCTTGGTTGATCTTAACTGACTGAGGTGCCAAAGCACCCTGTTTCAATGCTCAATCAACTGGGCCCTGTATGGGGCTATAGCCAACCAATTGTCTATATAGGCTAAAGCTGCCTCTACTATCTTCATAAAGGTTTGAGAGCAGAGGAGCAGGTTGAAGGGAAGGTCACAGTATTGGTAGCTTGACTTGACTGGAGAATAGCCACATGAAAACAATGCATCCCTCAGGTCTGATAGTGAAGAATGGAGAAAGGGAGAGATTATGGAGAAAGTGCAGATGAGAACAGGACACTGATGGAGTAAAAAGGAAATAAGGAGAACTAAACTTGGGTACAGTGGATGATTTAGTGAGTGATAGGTGCAGCAGAGAAAAGAGAGAAACAGAAAACACATGACAGCATTCACAATTTCCACTTCAGAGCTGCCTTCAAATGAAGGTCTCAAATACTTCAATAAATTTATATCTGGTACATTTCATACAGGAACACCTGTATGTAATGCAGTTCCCTCAATTTCGCCCCTCGTCACACACAACCGATCTCTCATTGGCTGCAACAGTAGCTCTAAAGCAAGTGATTAAAACAAGGTGGAACTTGATCTCTGTGCAGTTAATTCACATGCTGTGCCTGTAATTATTCATTTGTGAAAAGAGAGAGGTCACAACAGAAGAACAGAAACATTCAGGGCATACTCACCCCTTGCTCTTGAGCTCAATGCGCATTTAGTTTCCTTCCTGGTTGAATTTCAGTTGCTTTGGGAAATGTGCAATAAACAAATGATGTTGTCCTTCACAGGCAATCTGTTTGCTTGAGAGCAACCTGAAAAATATTATCTCCATGAGTTTGGTTTCAATGAGGCCATTTATCTTATAAGGTTGTTGACATTTTTTCAGCCTGAAAACGGTTGCCGAGGCCTCGCATTGAACAGGAAACTGGCTCACGGTGTGTGAGCAGCAAGGACACAAATTTGGCCACATGCAATGCAGAAATATTTAAATAAAGATTATAAATATGTTTTTGTTTGGAATTTAAGGTATGGTTTAATGTGGTATACATAGATAATTTCTAACCCCTTTGTAACTAAAACGAACCATTTTAGAGGTAATAGAATGAACTGTTTATTCTTGGCTGATGTGGTTCTGGACAGTTTTTGTGTGTACAGCTTATACTTCAATTTCTAGAAACATCTCATGTTTACATTTTAAAACATTTTGCATGTTTAGTATATTATTTATTTACATTTAGTATTTAAAGTGCTCCTTTTATGGCTTCTAAAAGCTCATAATTTGGTTTTTGCAGTTTCTAACAACATAATGAAATTATTAAAAGGTTCAAAAATCACTTTTTTGTCTTATAACAACAATTCTTATTAAGAATAGCTTGAAGCAGCTTATTAGGATTAGCCTGTCATCTCCTAGTGCCTCTACTTATGAATCACCATTTCTATTGTATATAAGCATGTTCCTATCAGAGGTATGTTGACTTTTGTTCAAGGTGCCCCAACTTTACCCGTTTACTATATTATAGGGCATTTTCTTCAAGTGTTTGTGTGGGGTTGCCTGGATCCACATCACCACCTTTACAGGACAGCTAGCACAGTATGCTTCCCTTCAACTCACCCTGTATGCTAGCAATAAACTCCTTTGTGTATCCTAATGTATAATACATATACATATACAGTGGTACCCCGAGATACGAAAGCTTCGAGTTACAATTTTTCGAGATACGAAAGGTCTCGCGGGAAATTTGTTGCTTCGAGATGAGAAGAAAAATTCGAGATACGAACAACTACTAGCTGTTCTGCTGTATTTTCCGATTGTTTGTATGACGTCACGCTGCACTTCCGAGTTCTTTGCACTCCATTCTCCCAGTGCAAAAAGGGTCTGATGCTCTTCAAAACACTTCAACAACACAGCGAAACATTATGTAAAGCTTACCAATAATGTGCTATAATAAATGTTAGAGTCAAGGTGTCGTAAAAGAAATAACGTTTATAACGTGGAAAGTGCTGTTCTGTAGAGCAACTTAGAGAAACCATGTGACGTGTTCTCAGAAGCGCTCAGAAATCTGTCTGCACTCATGCTTGAAACTGTGTTTGTGTTGGTAATCTGTGAAATATCTTGAGAAAGTTAACTTTTATACGTAGTGCTGTAATGTTTTTTGCATCCGTTCCACCTCCTCCGACACATTGCTTCACTCTCACGGTAGGGTTTCACATTTGTGTACATATTATGTATTTTGCTTGTGTTTTTTTCTGTTTTATTGTCATTTATTACATTAACAATGTGTAGATTTAAGGATTGAAGAAACATTACTTGATTTTTCTGTTTTTTTATTTTTTTCATCTACTTATTCTGTTGTTTCTGAGAGCCGTCGCACGGATTAGGTGTTTTACATGTAAAACTTGCTTCAAGATACGAAATGTTCGAGATACGAACGTCACCCTGGAACGGATTACTTTCGTATCTCGGGGTACCACTGTACATATATTTAACCCTAACACTACAAAGAACTAACCTGGCTAAGAAAGCATTGAGATCTTAGTCCCATATAAAAGCTGAGAAAAGAGCTAGAGGATTATGCTTTACAAAATAGAGACAAGCCCTGTTGAGGACTGGTGGACCAAATCATAGGCTGTCTGAACAGGGAGGTGCCATCTGAAAGCCAGAATCAACTTGAGAGGCAAGGGTTCTCAGGTGAATCAGGATCAAGAAAAGATCATCTCTGATTTGGGGGACTGGAGTTGAACAAAACCTGAATTTTTGGAGCTCAAACTAGAAAAAAAAGTCTGAGATTTGGTTTAGGTGACTAGGAACATGCATTGTTTTTATTATGCTACAACAAGAGGGTAGAGTACAAAATTATTCAAAGAGTTTAATTTTTTGTCTGGGAGCAAAAAGGGTCTAAGGCTTTTCTTCCTCTCTGTGTGTATAGGTTTAGCCCATGTCATGCAAATTTTTTTTGTTACAAACATTTTGTACAGTACCTCTGTTTGCCAGAGGTACTGTACAAAATGTGTGTAGTGTTTGTTTAAAGTATATTAGTTAAAATATGCACTGCCACTAAAAAAAATTAACGAATTGATTGCTGTGATTTTTTTGTCTCCCCTAACATGTATTATTCTTTTAACATGGGCATGTATGTATGTGTTATATAAAGCATGCCTAAATTCAAGTGGCTGACTTTCTGTTTAAACACAAGCTAGCCAGATAAATGAATTTGGACATAAGAAAATTGTATCCCTTCATTTTGATCAATTTGTTATAAAGAAATATAATTTTGAGCCTCATGTCTATAAATGATATGATGATACTGTTGTGGTCACTCACACGGTGGAGAACCAAGCTTCACACTTGAGCTCCATAATTTGAAACTCTACAGTTAAATCAACAACAATGGAGGTTAAAAGGGATGGAAGGTTTTCTCTCTCTCTCTCTCTCTCTCTCTCAAATCTGCAGAGGGAAGGTAGGTTCAGAAATAACCCTAACAGTTTAAACTTTTTACAAAAAGCAATCACAAACATTGTGAATCCATCTGCATAAAGAAGGTCCATGGCAATGTTTACTGGAGACCAATATTTCAGTTCATTGGTTGCAGTGGCACCTGAAATCACTTAGGTTTCCTCAGGAGGAATTCCTCCTCCATATCTCCTCCAAATCCTGGATTTCCTTCAAATCCAGGAGTGGCACAAAGACACAAAAAAATAGAAGCTGAATGCCGCACTGATGGATTCCCCCTATGAATGAATAACCTGGCAACCTAGTTCAATCAGCAAGTGGCGTATTGGTGGTGTTGGTCATCCTAGAACCTGAAGGTTGGTGGTTCGATCAAAGCAAGGTCTACTCTGCCATTGTGGCTTTGAGAAAGTCACTTCACCTGCACTGCCCTGTATGGATGTGTGTGAAACGGTTTGTTTGGTGGTGGGCAGGAGGCACAAAATGGCAGCCACACTCTGTCACCATCAGTGCATGAATGTGGAGTGACTGAATAGTGCCCTGAAAATTGTAAAGCACCTTTGAGCATCTAGAAAAGCGCTACATAAACTGATTGCTAATACTTAATGGACTTACGCTGACAGGTGGATACCAATATCTTGTTGTAGTCTCAGAGACACCCAAAGTGTCACCTTCAGCACTTCAGAAACAAATACAGCTGCTGGGGGGCCACCAGATATTTATTTGGGGTCCCTTTATAAAAGAGAGTGGACCACTTTCATGCGAGAGAATGAACCCACTTCCAGGGTTCATTAAACATAGTGAACAAGCCGGCTGAAAACTGAGGAGTCAGGAGAGTACTTCCAATGTCAGGCCCGCACTGAACTTTTTTTTTTTTATGTTTCACAAATATATCCAACAAAGAATGAAAAGTTGGGGGGAGGGGTAAAGAAAGATAGAGTCGGTTGAGTGTTGGTTGTAGCTCTTGAAGAATACTAGATAGAAATGAAGAAGAATTCCCAAAGACACACAGAAAAAAAAGAAGAAAGAAAAGCTGCAGCTCTTCTCCACGTCTCTGGGCAGTTCTGCAGCTTCAGCCTGATGGCAGTAGATGAACAGTTGTTACTCTTGCTGGCTGTCGTCCGTGCTTCTGCATCTTCTGAACTGCTGGGAGCCCACCGAGCGTTCACTGCAGAGCGTTGAACATTTGATACTAGAAACCAGGACCAAAAGTGAATTTGATTCCAGGCTACGAACTTGAGTCCAGTCGGCTAAATAACTGTGCTTTAACCCTTTAGCTGCTTTTTTGTGAACAGAATTTTTTTTCGATGTCAAGCCCAGATTAAGTTCAGTGAGCCCAGTAAACTGTGGGCTCTAGGGTTTAGTTTTATATCAAAAGAAATTTTGATACCAAGCTGCGACGTGAGATTGGCGGGAAAACCCAAGCAGAAGAGTATGTAGCTGTGCAGTAAACACTGTAAGTGATTCACTCGGAATCAGAGTTGCGCTTCTGATTCCAAACTCAGGTTAACTGTAGCAGACCCCAAGGGTTTGTAGGAGCGAGTTTCAAAATAAATTCAATAAAGAATCCCAGCACAAGTCCAGCAGGAAGACTCTGGCAGCTTAGTAAATAGCTGTGCAGTAAACCCTCAAGTATCCCAGCTCAAGATCACAAAGTTTGCTTCTGATGCCGGGTCAGGGTTAAACCTAGTGGATCCGAGATTCACTAGCTTGGGATTGATAAGAATGTCAATACTGGACCACTACATAAGTGATGCGGGAAATCTCTGACTAATTAACTCTGCAGTTGACCCTCTATGCACTTCACTCACGATCTGAAGTGTGTTTGCGATGCTGGGTCTGGGTTTAATGTAGTGAACCTGAACGTTGCTGGCTTAGGATCAGTTAGAGTATCGATACCAGATGTTGATGTAGGCTAATGGGAAAAGCCTGGCAGCTAGATTGCAATAACCTTCAGAAGCTAGCATTTAACCTTCTGAGCACTTCCCTCAAAATTGAAAAGTTTGCGATTGCAATGCTGGGTCTGAGTTAAGCGTAGCTTTTATAGTAGCACAGGCTTCTGAAAACTAGCTTTTAGACTCCAAACCGAACAGCAATGTTTTCAGGGGAAAACCCAACAGTAAGCCAGGAGAAGGGACAAATGGAACTGAAATCTTTTCAATGCAAATCTCATGAGGGGAAGCTCTGTCATTCTGTTAAGTTGGGGAACTGGGCAATACATTTTTGGATATATGCACTTGCCCAACTAAAAGACTCCAGCTACATCACAGGGCAGAGGCCAATCTAAGCAAGTGAGTATACCTTGACTGTTGTTAGGTAAAGACCCCAACAAATTAAGTTGGCCCTTTAGGTGCTCAGCTCGATGAAGGAGAGGCTTTGGGGCATGCTACAAAAATTGGACACATATTCCAATGTAAGAGCGGAAGATCCCCTAACTAATGTGTTGAAATTGAAATCAAAAAGAACTGGAGTTTTAGAAAATGGGGATGGAAAAGAATCCTTACCAGCAGGTTTAATTTAAGGAGGACCTTCAGGGGTTATTAGGCATGGGCTCAGGGGGACAAAGGCTGCTCTCTTTGGCAGGATCTATCTAGAAGATAAGGCAGAAGGCTAAGGAAGACATTTTGAGGATTTAAGAGGTGGTGGATTGGTTATAGGTTTAATGTAGCCAGATGTATGAAAAGGGATGCGAAGCCATGGGTTGGGTTTAGAGAATTTCTGCAAAAATTGGAGCCTCATGCTTTGCAGGCACCTGCGATGGTTCTGTTACATTGTAAAGGCTAGCAGGGAGAATTTGTTAAATTTGAGTGGGGGCTGCAAATAGGGCTGGTAGCCGGACCAACAAATTGCTCAGTACCAGGAGCAAGATCGAAAAATGGGACAGGGCAGATGAGAGATCCACATTTAAGACAGAACCAGGAGCAGGACCAACAACTGAGAGAGGGCCGGTTGTAAGACCGACAATTGGGACCGACAAAGAGGAAAGCCTACAGTGTCTCTGCTGAAGCAGACAGGGGAGGTGCCGAAATATTACTGGTGCCCCTCTTCCTTTAGAGATTGTTTACAAGCTAAGCAGGTCAGGATATTGAGTCCCCGTGAAGCGAGCTGGGAGAAATGTCTGAATGTCTGATGAACAGTCCCACTTTCCCACCATTTTTGAGGGATTATTGGGATGTTTATATCCAAAAGGGGTTGACGGAGCTTCCGAACAGTCGAGTGAGAGAGAGTCTGGCAGGAGGGAAGGACGTGACTAATGAGGAGTCTGACAAACACACTGTAATGGCAAAAATGTAAAAATGTTTACATAGCTGCTATTATTTGCAGTCTGCTGCAAGAAAGTTTCATGGCTAGTTCCGGAGGGATTGGACACAACATAATCGATGGTTGAAAGCAGTGTTTTTGGCTTATAGAAGAGGTAAGTATTACGCGTATAGCTTGAGTGAAGACTGCCAGCTTAGAAATAACTTCACTAATTACGATGATTGATGAAGTTGGCGGCAATCTAAATAAAAGCAATATTTGGTGGTACAACTCTACGCAATTTTTCTAGGTACACTTTCACAGAGTTTTTGAAGGAACACTGCTAATAGGTTTTACCAAAGATCTTGAAGAACTAACTGTAGATCTTTCATGGATATAGCTTTCTCAGATAGTTCTTATTTGGCTGTATGTTTGGATTGTTATCTTGTTGCAGAATATTTTCTTGTTTGACATATCCTATGTTTTCATGTGTACTTGGGTCACAGGGTCTCGTTTTTCGTCAGAGTAATGGCTTTTTTTGGTGCTTTTTTCATTTGCCTGTGCATATGTGTTTGCATGCCATCAGTGTATACGATCAAAGACATCTTTAATAAAAGATTGTTTGTAATTAAAAATCATTTGAAGAACAAAGATTCCTTTCCTCTGCAGAAGCTGCTGATATTTAATGTGTATCACAGTGGAAGGCTGTGGCTTTGTGAGACACTATAGTTGCAACAGTAATCAATGATTTACCATCTTTCTCCAAGATGAGCCAGAGGAATGCGAATGAGAAGCAGTGTTGTACGTGTACTGACGAACCAATAAAATGTGTGCAAGTTATTATTAAGACTTAATCTAGATTCCCATTCTTTGGAGCACTGCAGCAGTTTCAATAAACATTCTACCCGCTACGATAATCTTGGACTGAAATAAACACGTCTTCCAAAAGCTATTGGATGAAATATTGGCTTGAACTGATAAGGAAATGTTTATCTGACCCAAGCCGATAACCCATTTTTATGAAAGCTACCATTAACCATTATCTTATCAGATTGTACTGTACATTAAGACTTCAGGTAGACTTTTCGTCCCTCTGCAGTGCATAAGTCGATGTGTAGAAGACGTGTGCTGGGTCTGGGCACAACAATACCATAAAACAGCTAAAGAGGTCCCAGAATCTACATTCCTACATTCTCATTACCGATGTAATCGCATTCCTACAGAATCACTAAGCAATCCACGAGCTACAAAGAGAGACAGACATTTGAAATCACGGAAAAGAGAGTGAGAGATAAATTTGCAGTCACATTAAAACTATTCTTAGAAGCAAAGCCTGGTGTTTGTGGGGTTGTGTGATCTGGGGGGTATTTCCTTAGCCCTTCTGCTTGTTTTGAGTGGGCCAGTCTCAACAGTGGGGTCTGCAGGCAGGCCTGTTAGCCTTTATTTTCCCAAAGCTGGAGCCATGGAGCTGTACAGTCTGTACAGATGTCGTGTTATTACAGAGCACAGGCAGGAGGGCTGTTCAGCGCTGAAGCAGCACAATCCGACATCCAACCCACACTCTAATCTTTTCTTACCACCCAGTGAGAAGGAGAGATTTGACTGAAAATGAGAAAAAGAGATGGATAAGTGGATCAGGAAAACACACAGGTCAACATCCCCACTGAAGAGACATAAGGGTTCAAGGATCACGGCTGTTCCACCACTTAGTCATGGCTGAACGGTTGCATGGTAGAAAGTTGTACCTTGAAGATTTGGTACGGATGAATGGACTCTATAAAACGAACAGCAAGTGTCATGAGACCACCAGAGCCTGACCACCCAAAAGCACTTCCCACATTATTCTACACAGTTCACTGAGTTTATTTAATGAAATGAGTTTAGACTCATTTCAAAACCTTCTCAGGCGTTTACCTTGGGACAGAGTTTCAAAAAAGCCACTGGTGGTGTTCCTGGTAATTGGCTTATTGCTAAGCCACACCCCACAAGGTCAGATCAGCAAATTGAATTCACATTTGTTACTAGGATTCTTTTAATTTGAACTTGCAATATTGACCATTTAAGATATGCCAAGAGGTTTTGCTAAAACTGTTTTTTTTTAGAAATAAAAACTATCAAAGAGTGTATATTTGCATATAGGTTTTTTCTATTTAATTTGCTTACTATAGTAAACAAGTGTCAAATGTTGGCCAGAGTTGATTAATTTGAATAATTAAGTTAGATAGCTGGGTTTTTCTTTAAAGTCTCTTCTCACTGCCATGTTTTTTTACTCGTTTTCACAAACCCAAGGCTGTAAAAATAACCTGATGAATATGGCAGCCTTGAAATCAACACAGACTGAAAAAGAACTTGCCCTGCATATTGTTTATTTTTGGTGATATTTTTATATGTCACATCATTTCTTTCGTAATCCATAATTGTTTTGAAGTTTATCCCCAAAATGCGTTATTTCTATAACTCAGGGCCTATTTCTAATATAGCCATAAATCCTTGACGTTTTATTTTATGTTCACAAAAATGAAAGCATTCTGATTCTGACTGGGGTTGCTTTATATTTTTCTAAGTGGGATGTAAATTATGTCACGAGTTCTTCCATAGCAATCAATTTGGCATATCTCTATCTCAGATTAGGAAAATGCTAGGGACGTGGGGGTTGGTTTATTTCATCTTGTGTGACATGGGAAACATTATATTATAATGCTTTTCCGTCTTTGCTTTGACTTATGGTGCTCTAACAGTTTGTCATACATGAATGAAGAAGTCTGTTCAATGTTTAGCATACTCATACTCATTTCACCAACTCTAATATTAGGGTTTTACAATATAAAGATCTTTTGTTAAACCTCATGTACACAGCGGCCATTTTAAGTGCGAAATTTTGTCATGAACAGGATGTTGCTATAACTCAGCGATACAACATCGAATCAGGATCAAACTTAACATTTGTGTCAAGACACCATATCTGAACATATTTGTTTGATCAGATTTTAGAACCATCTTCATATCAAGCCAGGGGTTTTTGTTATTGCCCCACCCTGTGGCCACATGGAATATCCACTTTTCTGCATTTTCATACTAATTTTTTACAGTTTGTTTGACATACTTCATAGAATTTGGAACACTTATGTAAAGCACTTAAGACCTACAAATATGTACATTGGGGCAAGTTTCCATTATTGACAGGAAGTCAGTTATTTTGGTAAAATTTGGTACCAAACCTCATACTTTAACAAACTCCTAAAGGATTTATGTGATCAACATAAGACTCAATAATCAAATACTTGCTGAATTCCAATGTTTTGCTGTGTCATTGCAACATTGCGTACTAGTTATATTATACTGGCAATAATGCAATTGGGTGGCCACAGTAAATGCAGCAATAAACGGTCATAATGTACTTCTTAAAAAAGGAAAAACATGTACACTTAGTCGTAGCGTCACCAATCATGCAAGAAACATTGGGTCATTACACCTGAGGTGTGAGACCCTTTTGATGGCCGCTTGCAGCTTTATGAATTATTGTCCTTTTTTTCTGTCCTGGTCATAAGATTTAGTTGTCTTTTGTTTCTCAGTCACATAATGATGACTAGCACTCACTGGCTATTTGGTGACTCAATTCATTTATTGCCATTAAGTCGCGACTCAACACCAATCTTATGATTGTGAAGATGAAATAATGCAAAACGACTTTCGAAATAACGCTGTCATGGAACGAACAATAACAAGATCCTGGATGTGGTCGTCTCTTTTAACATTCCCTTAAAACATTTCAATTTTCACAAATTTGCTCATTTATACCGTACTGCAAGGGTATTTGGCAAGCATTGGGGGAAATGTACTAGATGAGTAGTCCTTGTACGGAATGCGGGTACAGGGAGTTCTTAAACCAAATATCACAAATCTCTGGTTTAATTGACTTATACTGGGGCAGTAATGAAATGAAGTGGAGAACCCTGGGCTAAACTCCTCCCAATGCATTTACATCAAATGATTTTGATTGGAAAACCACCAGCATACAACATAGTTCCTCTGTGTCACTGCTTACAGTTGTATAGTTTTGCTGGAGAGAGAGTGGAACTCTTCAGTCAATCTACTAATAGAAGAGTTCTCCAAGATGAATCTTTTCTCGAATTAGAGCAAACAGAGAGGCTTCAGAACTGCATTACCAGGTTAAATTCATGCAAATCTCTACCAAATGCAATCGAGTCCCTGAATAAACCTGGTTCCTGTTCAGAAACCTTTGAATGACTCTGAAAGTGAAATGACAGGGCATTGTCTACATTTGAAGCTGCATGTACTGGTTTGGTGATTAAAAAAACCCTCACAAGGAGCAACAGAAGGGAAGATCTTTGTTAAACCTTTGTTTTATTAGCAGTATTTTCAATAGGTGTATAGTACTCTTCGATTACTAAAAGCATAGTATTATTGATTGTTTCAGTCTAAACTATTTAACCATAAATCAATGAATTGAAAACTCATCTCTGACTAATTCTTTATTTAATAATCGCTAGTTGCAGTCATAAAAAAGACTAATCACGAAAATAAATAAGGCTAAAAAGTCAATAGAATCAACGCTCTAAAAACAAAGCAAATTCTAAGATAGTTTCTCTACCTGCACATCTATGAGCATGCGTGTTGATGACATGACCTGTGCGCACTCGGCTGGTGTTTTAATGGTCAGTGCCTGTGATTGACAGCTTAATGATGCTCGATTCCGTTTTCCCCATCTGTCTTTTCTGAAAGATTTAATCAGGAACGCGCGAGTCCCTTAAGACCAGTAACTACATAATTCATACCGGGGGGAGTGACTTACTGCCCGTGCCTTTCCTGCCTGTATAAAACCTGAAGTTCGCCTTAAACTCTCTTACAGATGGAGAGACCCAGCTGCTCAGTTCACAGAGTAATCAGAGCGACGTGACAGCAGCACAGCCCAAAGCCTCCCAACTCTCCTGCGGCATATGTTGAGAGAGCTCAAGCTTTAACGTAATCATAGATTCAGGTGAGGTCTCTGACGCAGCGCTTTCCCCCGTCTGAGTGTGCGCGTCTCCAGCCTTTCGGCTCCATGACGGGACCGTGTGCGCTCTGCCTGACCGCGCTCCTCGCAGCTTTTGCGCGGCTGGCTCAAAGCGTCAGCCCCGTGGTCCGCTGCGAGCCCTGCGACGATGGGGCGATGGTGATGTGCAAGCCGCTTCCCTGGGATTGCGCCGAGCCGGTGAAGGAGCCGGGCTGCGGGTGTTGTATGACGTGCCCACTAAGCGAGGAACAGGCGTGCGGAGTGTACACCGGGCGCTGCGGTTCAGGACTGAGCTGTCTGCCTCGTCCCGGGGAGACCAAACCTCTGCAGGCTCTGCTGGAGGGACGCGGAATGTGCGCTAAGACAAAGCACACAAAGCAGACCGGCAGCCCAAAGGATGTACCAGGTAAGCGCTCACGGACTGCACGGAATGCGCAAAGGGTTATTTAATCTATCTACGGGGGTCTGCTTCTGTTATGTGTGATCTACACTAAAACTTTTCATGGAACTCGAATGAATGGTATGTGTTGAAGGATAAAAACTGCAAGGTCATGTTAGTCGTCAAAGTCTGATTGAGAGCGCGCCCGGGCAGCCGTCTGTTTCTATGGTTACCGCTTAAGTCGGAGGTGATTCCTTCTGTCCAAGTCTACTTTGATAGATCTGTAATATATGGTACTTTCTGGCCATCTTTCCAAACATGCCACTTATTTATGACTACAAAGCTTGATTTTCTACGTCAATGGTCCTAAATGGAAATCTGCAGTTTGATGATGCACAATGATATGCTAGATTCTCTCCATTGTTCTTGTTTAAAATGTATTTTTCTGCCTAGTCTATATGTTCGCATTTCAGCTAAGCACATTTTAATTGAGAGTGAACCAAGAGTTCATTTTACTGTCTTGTTGAGCTCCATTGAATAAAATCAAACCGTAATATAAAAGAAATCCCCAAATGATAAATTGAGTAAAACTGCCAAGTGTTCGAACATACCCAATAACACTGGGGCAGACTACTCTTTTGGTAAAAGACTCATTCTCCAACTCTCCCACAGTTACTTAGTTGTGTTTAACCATTCTGCATTTGTTTATGCAGATTTTCTACTCTATACACTATTGGCAGGTACACTGCTCTTGTTCCATACTTGATGTAGACCAGTTCTTCGTGATCATTTGGTGTAAAACTAAAATCAACCAAAGTTGTTTTTTCCAGTTTACACAGCAAATTCAGATTCTCATTGAAATACATGTATTGACTTATTCCAATGTATTGTCATAATGCTGCAAAGTTGCTTGATTATTACAGCAGATCAAATGAGTAAAGTAAGAAAGTAAGAAATTAAAAATCAGCACATTTTGATTTGGTTTTATCATACATATTAAGAATGTGAGGCTTCCTTACTGCGTTAACTTTCAGATAATCAACAAGTTATTTAACCCCAAATGCTGCAATGAGTTGCTTGTCATTTCTTAAACAACCATGTGGAAAGACATACTGTAGTCATGGAAAAGATGTCTGTCTGTTTGTTTGAGAATTGTCAAATCATTGCAATCAAGAAGAAAAAACATCTAATGAGATGCAGAAACTGTTAAAATTGGGTTAAGAATTGTCCAGCGCATAATTAAAACCTGAAAGCATAGCGGAGACCCTGTGTCTTTGAGGAAGAAACATATCTGAAAAAATTAATTATTGCTTAAACATATAGTAAAATCAACTAAAAACAATAGCAGCACTCAGGGCTATATTTACTAGTGGAAATAAGAGCATTTCCACAAGCACAATGTGAAGGAAAAGTAAGGGATTGGGACTGAATAGCTGTTTAATCTTTAAAAGCACTATTCACTCAGGATAGAGTGAATAGAACAAAAGGCTTCGGTTTGCTCGAGAGCATGAAAATTAGACTCTGGAGCAATGGATGAAGGTCATGTGATCTGATGATTCCCTGTTACTGTGTGATGGGCACATCAGGGTAAGAGGCGATGCACCCATCGTGCCTACTGTACAAGCCTGTGCGGTGCAGTGCTATGATCTGGGGTTGCTGTAGTTGGTCAGGTCTATGTTCAGAAACAGGAAGTCTGAATATACCGAATTATCCAATTATCCCAGTAATGGATTTGTTCTTCCCTGATGGAAGGGCATATTCCAAGATGACAATACCAGCATATATTCATAGAGGTGAAATTGTGAAAGAGTGGTTCAGGGAGCATGAGACGGTGTCCAGAGCAAACTGCACAGAGGATTTGTGGGATGTGCGGGAGAAGGATTTGCGAAGCTGTTAGACTCTAACATCACCAACCCAAGGTCTTGGTGAAAAGGTAATGCAGAACTGGATGGAAAAAAATCTTCAGAAGCCGAAACAATCCACAGCAAATGTGTGCCATAATCAATGTTTAAAGGCAGTCCAATTACAGTGTGTGATCTTTTGGGCACCTTTTTATCCAGGTAGTGCAGTAAAGATTTCATTTAAGCTAGTATGAAAGTTCTTCTCAGAGTGCCTTACACACCCCACTGATGGAGGCTGAAGATGCCAATTTCACCCATTCACTTGCAAAAACATTTTCTGATGCACAATCTTGGACACATCATCAGTGTTGTTTCCTGGACTCACAGGGTGTTTCGGGTCTCGCAACAGACACCCTCCTCCAGGCAACCCGACCGATGCTGATCAGACCCCGGTCTGTGTCCAAGTGGCATGCTACTACTGCCCCCACCTTTCACCTCTCTTCAACCAGAGCCATCTTGATGCTTTCTCTGCTGCCTCCACGTTGTTACTCATGGCTCTTCTTCTGTTTGCGCCTATTATGCCCAGTGCACCATAGGCCTTGTTCAGGGTGTGACTAGCAAACCCCCGACTGCCCACTTCAACTGGCATGCACCTGGTCCTCCAGCCGTTTGTCTGACACTGCTCCACCAGCTCCTGATATTTTCCCCTCTTCCTCTCCTGGGCTTCCTCCATCCTGTCCTCCCAGGGCACAAGATCAGCTGTTTTGTTGCCTCAGAGACCAGGATGATGTCAGGTCTTAGTGTGGACTGGGTGATGTGTGTTGGACTCTTCAGTTGCCTCTCTAAGTCAACTGACATCACCCAGTCTTTGGCTGTGGGTAGCAACCCTACAGAGCAGCTTATTGGTGTTCTCTCTGGCTTTTGTCCTTCCTTGATGAAGTGAATGGCCTTGGCTGTTGCTCGGCAGTATCGACTGTCCTTGATCCCCCTGCTGATTGCCTCAGCGATCGTTTTAAGGACCTGATCATTTCTCCACCGATTCCGGCCCTCACCCAGTGCCTGGAGCAGCTGCTCAAGATGTGTTCTAGTGTCCCTTTCTTGGAACACAGCGGGCATGCAGGTGTCTCTGCTCTGCCCCATATATGCAGGTTAGATGGGCTGGGAAGAACATCGTATACCACTTGGATCAAGAATCTAAGTCTCTGGGGGCTCCATGTCCAGATGTCCTTCCAGATCACCCCTTGAATAATGGCTGCAGTATAGATGTAAGCACCCCCCCCCCCCAATAAAACTCTAGCCAACGTTAAACGTTATCAATAATTTAAACAGTAATAAATACAGTAAACAAAGTTCAAGTCTATTATTTTATTTAGTCGCTGGTCTAAGAAACTGAAGGTGTGACCACATGAGTTGGAGGACGCAGACTTTCAGTGCAGATATTAACAGCTTTACTTAGGCATTATAACCAACCTTCATGGAACATAACGTTTTTTTTTCAAGCAGCTATCAGTTCACTTAAGTCAAATGTGTCACAAGACTAAACCTGACTAATGAGAGGTGCAGCCTAATTTAACATCTTGACGTGTTGTTTTGAGAATCCCAACAGCTTATTTTCTCCCTGACATAATTTAGTCATTTTCAACATGATCGGTTAGCCATTCTCAACAGGTAGTTGAGGTAGCATGATGCAGCAACCTCCATTAGGAACCAATCATCATCAGCTCTAGTCACGATGAACCGGCCCCACACTACCAGCGTTGTTCCTGAGCTTCAGCACTACAGCAGTCTCTCTATGCTGTTTTATGTGTGTGGTGCTTGTGTGAGAGAGAAGCACAGACGGAGAAAGAAACAGCCCTGTGTGTTTGTGTGTGCACTAAAATTTGGCTTCACCAACCCAATCGTTAAGAATGCCACATCAGTTTATAAATAGTCCCTGCAGAAGAGCACAGATCACAGTTTTGTGAATGATGCTCTCTAGCTGTTTACTGGCTCAGAGATTCCTGCACAGTCCATTGAGAGCATTTGACTCAAGGAAAATGGTTCATCCGAGAAAGCGTTGCTTTTCAGCATTCCTGCCAATACCCCACAATCTTTTATAGTGTTTTGTTTATAATGCCTTTGTGGAGAGACATCACCTCGCACCTAACCAATGGATTTGTTTAATTGAGTTCCTTGAGAGAGAAGACCTTGGACCCTTACAATGGAAAATGGGTGTTTTTTTTTAGCACTGACGTCAAACGACCTGAATGAATTTGCTTTTACGCTCCTAAGTTATTTAACAGTGCCGCAGTGGTGTGTTGAATCAATCAACCATGACATTGTCACACACACAAAGACTATTGTTAGGATCCAAAGTTGCTTTTAAAAAGCAGTTTGGGGCGCCAACCGTTTTACAGTTATGCCTCACCTCATGTTTTCTCTATCCACTGCCCTTTCATTTAAGCTCATGCTGCTTTTCAGAGCTTCTACCCCATCATACCACACTTTATGGTAATTACACACTCTGGCCAACCAGAAAGAAGGGATCCGTTGCCACGATCTTGGTTGCTCCACCCCATGGCTCCACCACACATGAATTATGAGACTTCTACAAGGCCTAATTGGTTTGGTTCTAGTGTGGCTCAGCATGGCTCTGGGTGGGAACAGTGGCAAAACAAGAGGAATGAAAGATCATGATGTTGTGAGTTCTGACGTTGTTTGTGTGAGGAGTTGTGGATATAAGCATTTCAAGTTTCAGCCAGGGAATGTACTAGTGGCCAGTCATATTTAATTGTTCATGAACGACCCATTTATTGCGGACAAAAAGGTAAAACCCTTTCTCAGTTTAGTTCAGGTGACTCAAAGGAGTCACAACATCATGGATATTCAACCAAATATTGATGCTCTACAGGTAGTAGATGGCCCTTTGCTGTGTCCTGGGTTTGTTTGTGTGAAAATGCTAAACAAGAGAAGCAGGCTGTGACATGCACATGTAACGTGTTGGTCACCCTTATGAGTAGTCATTACGAGTAGCCACATCATTTATGTTGTTCTGTGGCAGACAAAAAAACTGTTATTCTGATGCTGGTTGTCGTTGTTCGTTGGTCAGACTGCAGTTTACTTGGCTAACTTGTTTCATTTATAGAGAGGATGAAACTTCTCTACCCTGTTTATATATGTCTTTTGGTGAGGACCTATATCCAGTATTGAATTTTTGAGTCAAACCAGGTTAAATTGTGTCTCTGAGAGAGGCAATTTCAGATGTGTCCCAGTTCCTAACTCAAGTCTACGAGCACTACAGGTTTTAGATACAACAACCTTTTACTACATGCACCACTCCAACACAAAAGGTAGAGCTTCAGTTGTGTGTGGTCAATATCATGAAGGCTAAAACTGTGCAGTGCTGCAGCCCTCTAAGACCAACTTTGGACATAACTAAAGCTTTTGATTTATCGATAGGTGCTACTCATGTACCTGCTCAACAGAGCCACAAGTAGCAGATGCTCGAGTCATGTTTGCATGCTTGTCTTAAAGAGGAGAGGTTAAAGGAATACAGTGAACCCTTGTTTATCACGGGAGATAGGTTCCACAACTGGCCGCGATAGCTGAAAATCCGCGAAGTAGGGACACCATATTTACAGTATTTATTTAACAAGTATTCAGTATTCAGATTTTTAAAACCCTCCCTTTACATAGTACTGTTAACAAACCCCCCTTTACAGTAATGTACAGATATCTACAATATGTACATACGGTACACAGGCGAAAATGGTAAACAATAAAACAGTAAGTGAACATAAAAATAGAAAGATTGTTATGGTCCGTACTGTACAATTGTACAGTATTTTACTCACCACGATAGAAATTTCCGGAAAATCTTCTATATATTTTCTCTTATAATATACATACATAATGGAAAAAATTCTGCGAAGTCGTTAATCTGCGATAGTCGAACCGCGAAGTAGCAAGGGTCCACGGTTCAGCTGTTCTCCAGATCTGCCATTTAGCATTGGCTTAGCATAGAATCTGATTTGACCAGTAGACTTTAAGAATGTAATGATCAAACACGCCTCTCTGTGTGTTTTCTTATCTGGTTGAGGTGTGTTGCATTTACCTCCATTCTCATCGATCAGATTCCAACTCCACAGCACTTCAAGCTGGGCTAAATGGCTTAACACTCTGTTTTAACATGTCCTATTTGTTTCAGGACTAGTTTCACAGGGGCTTGTTAGAGAAATTTCTGTTTCTCAGACGTACTTTGTGTTTTTAATCCTAATTCCAGAGCAAAAAAAAACTTCTCTTTATCATAAAACTCTGCGCTCATCTGAGAAAACTAATACTATTCAAATGCGGATGTCTGAGATCGTGGGAAATGCTTTTAGTGTAAAATGGATTTCTTGGACAACGTGGGCTTGTGAAATCTCTGCTGTAGTATTTTTAAACGTACAATTTAAAAAGACAAAAAAATAACAAGAAGAGCTAAATCAAAAAAATTGGCTAAATTAATATCAGTTTCAGGTAAGAGTGTTTTCATTTCGGCAGCCATTACGTTAATATGACTTATGGTAATATATATGTAATGTATGTATGTCACTGAATGCAGTCCACGTAATCTTAAAAACCAATCAAAAGACTGCAAACCAAATTCAGATAGCCCCATCTGAATCAGCATATGACACGATAGATATTATATATATATATATATATATATATATATATATAAATTTTTCATAATAAAAGTATAAAGGTGAGAAAAGTGAATATTGAATACATAGCAGCTTTCCTGAGGTCATCAATGGAGTTTAATTCTTTTTCCAAAATAATAATGAGGTGGAGCACAATGTCTGCTTTGGGAGTTGTGTGTTGGTCGATTAAACAATAAAAACCAGGGTTTTAACAAGAATATAAACATTTGTTATGTAATTACAGCCAAACAAGCTAACGAGGAGTCTGTATTGGCACTTCATGCTGTTTTCATTGGTTTAAACTATGAACATGGTTAAAATAAAGTAATTAGATCTAAACCTGTAATGCCCGAAATGTTGTGATCCTGGATGTCACTGTGATTGAGTGTCTTCCACACCTCTTGTTTTGTTATTCCACATTAAAACTCTAGCTCTAATTTAACCTGTTTTAATGTTGCTACATATAATTAGGTACATTTGTCTCCAAACAGGACCAAAACATGCCTTTAATCCTATTTAAAAAAACAGCAAATCAAGGACTCTCTATAGTAAGCATCACACGTCGCAAAAATTATTCAAGCATGTTGTAGAATTCATATTCTGAGTGATGGCATTGCATTATAGGACTTATACCTCTTTACCGCACATTCACAATAATTTGATTTTGTGAGCACCCACAAAAATGCTTCAGTTGAGCACAAAGAAAGCATGTGAATTTTTTTGGCTCGAGAATTTGACCAAATTATGTTTATAAAGGCTGCTAAACACTCTGTGCTGAAGCTGGATTTGGTTTCTAGGTTTTGGGTCAGGTGGTCTGTCGTCTGCATATAACAATTTTATGGAATTGCAAGGAGTTATATTTATACTCAGTTATTCACTTTCCCATCACATTTCTATAACTCTTTTATATTCTCTTCTGATGCATTTTACTCACATGAGCCTACACGTCATGATAAATATAGAGCTGTTTGGTCTGAAGAATCCAACCCTTCAAGAGATTCAACAAGCTCTATCCCTCAAGAATCTGACTAAAATATGGTCTGTGGTAAACATTGCATTTGACAATTTGCACAAAACCCCCCAAAATTGAGTAATGGCTCAGATCAAATCAAGGTATTTTACCTAAATCCCAAAGTTGATCAATTGTAGAGATTGCTGTATTCCTCTTAGAAATGGAATCGCTCATTTCTGAACAAGAACAATCTAAAACAAATTCAAATCATCAAGGAGTGTTTGCTTGATGTTTGTTGTGTTAGTGCAAATCCAAACTGCAGATTCTTACTTTTACTGCAAATCCAAAAACTACTAGCAGTTTTTCAAGGTAAACAGCAGATTCGTAGAAGTCAACAGAATCTTGCCAGGCCAGACCCTAACACACATGTGTCAAACTCAAGGCCCGCGGGCCAGATGTGGCCCGCCGTGTAATCTAATCTGGCCCACGAGAACTTAAAAGTTTTGAATGTCTAAAAAAATAAAAATAAAAAACGGAAAAAAACGGTAGCCGTGTTTCCGCATCCATACTCACGAGTGAAACTGCAGAGCTGCAGTTTCTCACACTTTGAATGTAAGACTCACGCATTTGAGTGATCTCTCACGCCACACCTCCGATTTCTCACGCTAAAATAAATTTCAAGATGTGAAATGGGTGGAGCTAATAGTTTATCTGTGATCTGTTTCTTGATCCTGATGATAAAAGATGATGATCGAAATGCATCGTCTTCAGTCTGTGAGGGTTTTTTTTTCGCAAAACAAATGACAAAAATTCTATTTTTCTTTATTCACTTGGACAGTTTGATCCTTCATTATTGGAGTTATGTGGGTTTTCATAAGGTGACAAAAAACAAAAGGATTTATATTAGAACAACAAGCATAAAATTGTTTCTATGCAACTGAATTGTCACTTGAATAAGTTATAAATAATGAGTTATTTAACATTAAGGAGTAGTTACATTTATTTTACATTACATTTGGTTACATTGTTTTACATTTCTGGCCCATATGCTAATATGGCTCTCTGTGAAAATGAGTTTGACACCCCTGCCCTAACAATTAACATTTGTCTTCTCCTACAATGAAGTTTGAATGTCTAACAAGTTCTTCTGCATTTTTTTTTTCAGATTATCCTGAGGATAAAGAAAAGGAAGATATCTTCAATGGTACCAGGTCACCACTGGAAGTAATCCAGTACACAACAGCTGTTTCCAGTGACTCGCAGGGAGTGATAAGTATGCCAGTGGAAACTAACAATCCCGTGATGCACCCCAGTAAACAAGACGTGATCCAAAAAGGACAAATCAAGAAATCCCATATCTTTAAAGTTAAAACCATTTCCAATGGGGTCCATACAGAAAATTACAACTTCAGTCTGGAGTCGAAGAGAGAAACTGAATATGTAAGAACCAACGTCTTCTACAAATTTATCCCGTCTCTCATTGTTTGTGTCTTCCGAAGCATAACATTGACAGTAAAGACGTTTTTGTCTATGTGTTTCAATAGGGCCCATGTCGCCGGGAAATGGAAAGTCTTATTAAAAAATTCAAGATCTCAAATGTGGTGCACCCAAGAGGCTTCCGTATTCCAAACTGTGACCAAAAGGGTTTCTACAAGAAAAAGCAGGTTAATACTCAAGTGCATTGACCTTCCTTCTAAAAGATGCTTTTAAGTTATTCATTTTCGTAGCACAAATTTCCACAATGGGACAATACTTCAAAAAAACATGCTGCATTTCAAGTTTCTCAAACTATTGTTCTACCACCATCCTTGCACCCAATGATGAGCAACTGCCAACATTGGGAGAGCGTGTGTTGAAATGTGCTGTTTGTGAAATATGTGACGTTTGCGGTGCATCAGTGAATCTGACCAAGTGGAAGTTTGTCAGAAAGCACATTCCTGGAAAAATTTGAGTAAACCACAACCTCTCTTACAACCCACTTAAAAAATTGGAATAATCAAGCAATCAATAAATCTGAGACCTGTATTTTTAAAATATGCGGGCAAACTACAGGAAACCCACACAAGCACAAGTAGAGCTTGGGATAGTCACAGTCTACTAGAGGCAGAAGTTCTGCCCACTGTGCCACCCAGCCATATCATAAGTCGGTTTTTTGAAAATGAACACATTCCACACTGTGGTGATTGCTGACTGGGATGTGTATTCCGCAAGTTCCATTTGTAACTACCCTTGCTAATAAATTTGGCACAGGTTTGGGACATAGAGCACTGGCATGCAGGATGTGGGCAAACTATGGTCAGAGTCTGGTACATGTGTCCAAAACCATTTTCATTGCATTGAATGAACACATTTTAGCCACTCCCTGGGAAACAAACTCCATGCTCTCCCTGGGAATCAAACACATGACCTCACTGCTAGGACATTGCCCTAATAATATGTAGTTCTTGTACTGGCCAGCAAAAATTGATCTATTAAGATTGTACACTTTAAAGCACCTTCAGCCTTCATAATTTGTTTCGATGTGTTTCCTGTTAAAGGGTTCCACGGTTGCGAAACTGCATGCGTTCAGGGACCCGAGGATAGGTGTCCTATCTGAGGCCTTTCTGATTCCATTCTCTCTGATATTCTCGCAGTTCAATCTGTGGATATCTGGTTGATTTTTCAACCAAAATCTGTCATTTCAACCACTGAGACAGACAGCACCTTTATCTTACTCACGCTTATTTATGGGCTTTCAATCAAAGATGCCGGTTTGATGGTTAAAGTTTTTGGAAGAACTTAAAGAAATAACCACAAACACAGGACCCCACATTGATTTGACTGGATTAAGGAAATGATCTATCAGATGAAATTCAGGTGGAGGAAGATACCCACAGAGAATCAGGTTTTCTCGTCAGAGAGGTAGAGGGTATGGCATAGGGGGGATGAACATGTGACTTTGGGTAAACCGTTGAGCTTCTGGGTAAGTTATGGGTCTAATCAACAAAACATTGAGGAAGAAGGGTGTGCAGTCGATGACCCAAGTGACATGCTAATCACCTAAAAAAATATCTGACCTATTAGCCAATCCATTATCAAGATCTTTCTACTGTCGGACCTCAAACATTAAGTCCTCTTAGTACATTCCACCCTGTGTTTCCAGCGGAAGACTGCAAGCAACACACCATTCAGTAAACATGAACACAACAAAAACACACTCAACACTTTACTTTGACTTTGAATGGAGGATAATAAGCTGAACCTATTTCCATTTATTGCTTTGCTTCCAAAGTGTTCATATATTGCAAATCCTAGCCAATACTGACCCTGAGATTGCAGTCATTAGGTTTTATTTTGACACCAAAACACCTGATTACAATCTCATATCTGTAGATATCCTGGGTGCCTAGGGGTCCCTATGATCCCCATCATTTGAGATCACTCCCCAATGGGAGGGTTTGTGTGTGTATGTGAGAGTGTGTCCAAAGGCCATTCCAGAGGAGAGGAGACTCCAATCTGAGCTAAATTTAGCTTGATTATATGAAGTGTCTCAGTGTGTTAGTAGAGCTGTGGCCGCTTTAGTCATGCATCTCTTACTCGGGTTACTGTACTTCTGCATTAGCGCTTTGAATCTTCTAGCTGTCCCAGAGACATGCAGTCCCCAGTTCAACAGGATCTCAGTGATCCGGGTTGAGAGTCTGGAAGAGAATGCCAGGCATGCTGGGAAGTATACAGAGAAAGCAAATCCTCTCGTTTAACCACCAGTGAATATATGCACCACATCCAAACACAAGTAGGCCTCAGTTCCAATGTCCTCCTACTTGAATTTACATTTTTATTCTGCAATATTCAGTGAAACGTTTCAGCAAAATGACCATAAAAGAATCTTGCACCAATGAGCCATGGTCCAAGGCAAACATCACACTACTTAATAGATAGTAACACACATGCAAACACTGTTAGTTGGCAAAAGAAACAAGTGCAGTTCTTATTCACACGCAGTTGTTGCATTCACATATTGTGTATGCGTGTGTGTTTGTGTATGTTTTATGAGTTTGTGTTTACCCTGTGGCTGCTTTTAATGCCCTTCCGCCTTCCTGCTGCCCATAAGGGCATCATTATGGGCCAGCGCTGACTGAGGATTGCTTTGTGACACAGATACACATCCTCACCCAGATATACTCTAACTCAGTTACACAAACACGCAATCTCTTTTTCCCGCTCTTTCACAAACATAAAAACACAGGTTTCTGTTGTGTTGGTGTTTCCTTGTTAGCAACGGTGTGCTCTCACTGTAAACTACAATATATTTTGCTAGTCTCTAAAACTAACACAAACATGAACAGAAGTCTCGGTTTTGATTATCAGCCGAGCCATTGTTTGCTTGACAGCATCAAAATGTGTATCGTCAAACTTGATACTCAGATCTTATAGAATGGTGGTTAGATTTGTTAAAATAAAAAGAAAGCACTTTTAAAAATATATGTGGTCGTGACTTCCAGAATGCATTGGTTAAATCAGTATAATTCACTCTTTGCATCAGACAAAAAGCATCCGGTGTGTCTGTAGCGTCTGAATGGAACATTCCATAAGACATAGCAGCTCAGCATGAGTGGTTTCCTGCAGGGCTTAATTTGTGCCGGAACAAGCAGGATCCGGATCCACCTCCTCTGGAATTGGATCCAGCACCTATTTTAGTTGCTCCATGCCTCACATTCCTTTGAGAGAACCCTATATGCAATGACCATGTGCTTAACGGATAATAGATTTTTGTCAATGTGGTCATGCCTTTGCAGCTTGACTCATAAGTGATTTTAAGTGTGGTATAAACAAACACACACAAACAATTACAAAATACTGCTTCAAGGAAAGACTAGCAGTGCAGCTGGGTACTGACAACTGAAAGTGAAAGGATTGTAAAACTGGGCCATCAAGAACCCAGGTTTCATTCCCAGACTGCTCTTGTTCTGCATGAAGTATTTTAATGTGGTACTCTTTCAATAAAACCACTTTTGATCTCTTTTTCACGCTCTGCGGCTCACTCTTGACTCATCCTCTCTGCAATTATACATCTATCTAGCTCTCTCTCTTTTTCTCTCTCCCTTAAATATGTTTCTCGTAAATGTACATTACTTGTGTTTGGCTTGGCTGTTTTTTCTCTTAAGTATTCATTCATTCATTCATTTTCCTCATTCACTTTCGGGGTCATGGGGGTCTGCCGGTCTCTATCTCCAGCTCACATCGGGTGAGAGACCAGGAGGCCAGTCTATCGCAGCTCCTAAATTTCAATCTGTGACAATTCTTTTAAAATATTCCCTTGAATTTACCTTCTTACTGATATTTACTCTATATTTTTAAGTATATCTTTTTTTATAAATTCTAAAGACAGATCCCTTAAACTAGTCCCTATATGTTATTTTCAGTATTCACAAATTGCCTAAGCTTCCTTGTGCGCTGAGGGAAAGAAATATTTGGGCCCCTACTGATTTTTAAGGTTTTCTATGGACTAGGAAATTATCACGCCATAAACGTAATAGTGGGTTTATTTCAACCAAGGGAAACAGAATAATATCAAGATAAAATAACTTTTTGAGTCCGATGATTCTTGTAGTTCTTTCTCTTTGAGAAAGTCTGGATAACTGCATGTTTTGGGTCAATTTTATGCTGAAAAAAAAACTATGATCCTTTTTCATGGTTCTGTCTAAAGGTAAATGGAATATTTGCCATTTCAAGGCATATTTGAATGCCCAATCCATCATCCCTGACTGATTATTTGGAACTGTCCTGCCTCCTTAGTAAAATAAACTCCCCTAAATGTTTCCTCTACCATTATTAATGGTATTTTTGGTTCATGAGCCTCATTTCTCCTCGTCTATCCTCCTTCATTCTAACACTTTAAGTCAGTTCTCCTTACCATTGCAAAGTATTTCATTACCAATTGTTTTCTTGGTGACTCGATTATTCACAAGATCGTTCTTTAGTCCTGGGCTGGTGACCATGCTCAAAACAACAAACTGTACATTCAGGCTAATAATTTGAATTATTTTGTATTTTTTATTAGTGCATACAGTCACCAACAGATCAATCGAAAACCATGGGCACCAACGGTGATGGCTGTGTTGGAGATATTGTCAGAAAAGGTTTTTCTATTATAATAAAATACCTTTTCCTAAAAGCAAATAGCCATAGAAAAGATATGTGTATGACATTTCTCATAAGTGCAAATGGATTTAATTATTTTTCTTTTTTTTAACTACTGTTAAACATATGGACATTTTTCTCTGTCTGTGGACAGACATTCAAAATAGGTAAAGGAGTAAAATTTCCTCAACTTTTGATACACTACTGTATTTTTTTCCATGAATGTGTACATCACCACATGTGTGATAAATTCCTGTGAACCACAGAAGGCAGTTTGCATGATGTATTGATTTTTCGTTTTCTCGCACTGACAGACTTGCATTCTTCCAGCTTAGATGTGATGTTTGACTTGCACATGTCTCCAACTTGCTGCCAAAGCAGAGAATCACAACAAAAATGAAACCAGACAGAGATATAACTGCACTAGGTCATAAAGATACCATATATTCTCAGGTTTTAGACGTCTGCACACTTATGTTGCTTTTAGGAAGAAAACCTTAAAGTACTGAGTTTTCTTGTTGTTAAACGTCAACTTATTTTACATAAAAAACTTTAATCTGTACAGCTCTGCATGGTTTTTGGAAATTTATGAACTCAAAATTGCAGCATTTAAATATTGGCTGATTTCACCTCTTTTTTGTATTTAAGAGTATGTTGGGATGGGATGCCTGTAATCTACTTATACTTATAGGTTGCCTGTAATTTGTTGCTCTAGAGAACACTAGTGTTCAATCCATTGCTGCTTGACCATTGGAACTCTTTCTTTAATGCTCCATGAGCAGTGTTTTGCAGAGTGTTTCCCCAATGCACTGATTCTTCTTAGTGCATTGCCAAGGTCAAATTACTCCACAATCATCAAAGAAATGAAAAGTTCAATAGACATGCCTCAGATGGTTTGCCAATGTCATCTGACTTCTGGGATATGAACCTATCCACATAGAAAGCCTCACTGTTATTTAATCTCACCTACAAAGCGAACAGATTATTACCCTGCCCTCATCCTTTCTGGTTGATGCTCAGATATCTTCACTTTCCTGTACAAAGACTTGGCACCAAATGCATAGAGATACAAGGGGAGAATCCTTTAGACCAGGTGACATGAAGGGGACCTTCTATACATGGATGCGAATTAAGATTCGCACAAACCTTCGGATGGCTTCTCGTGCTCTTCATCTGGATCGAGGAAATACTGATCCAGTGACGCTCCCTGCTTGAAGATGGAGTTAATGGTACAATAGATGCACTCTGGACCACACAGAAAAACAGAAAAGAAGAAGACATCAACAGAGATGAAATCAAAGAACACATAGAAAAAAATCATGGATGTCGAGTAGTTAATAAAGTTAGTGGCTGATCACATTTGACAAAACAGAGGATTTCTGGCACTCCATTTCTTTTCTGTTTTCTTCATAAAAATGTGGGGTGAGCGCCATGATTACGTCATACTCGCGTCATCAAAAGAGCCAGCTATTATTAGTCATTCTCCTTATGAAAAACAGATCCGATATGGCAATTTGATGCTCTTTTTTTGTTGGCACCACTCAGATCTGTGAGCTCCCGTTGAAGGCCATGGTTTTGGGTCAAGGCACATTCTTCCATGATACTTTGATTCTTTAGGTCTTTAGAACACTGTCAAAACCCTTTATAGTGAGGCATTTTTTGCATCTGAGAGGCATTTTTTGTGCTGACCTGTATGTGATAGCTTGGTTTGCCAGGATGAGATCACTAGTGGCACCCTGTAGACTTTTCTGATCCATGAAAACGCTACAGAAGGGGTGAGCCCTGCATGATGAATCAATTGATTCGCTGGACTCACTAGCGAGTTTCCCAAACCTGAACCATATGAAGCACCTCAGGGTTAAGACGTTAACTGATGTCCTTATCCAAGTCTGTAGGTAGATACCTCAACAGAAAATATGTTGTCCCTTCAGGAGCATAAGTGTTTCTTTCATTGCTTGATTGATTGATTGATATTGAGCTGTGTATAAGCTTAACTCTAGACAATATGGTGCATGTGTGTGAAGCCAAGGTCATCAGAGCCTATCAAGGGTAATATTTAAAACAGCTCAGTTAATACTAAGTCGTGATGACATTGTTTACAAGTATTATACTTGAATTCTTTCCTAATTCATTCGTATACTTCCCCTTGAATACCCTCTGGTGTATTCAAACTAAGCTGCTCTCAATTTGGCTCTAGTATTTGTGTTACTGTCTCACACCTAAGTGTTGTGCGATGACAAATGTGTGTTTACACCACTGTCTCTTCCATTTGGAGCGCGCTGTCTGTTATGCATATCTCTGTCCAAATATCATATAGTCATGCATTTCTTTTTCTCTCTCACCCTCTCTGTCCATAGTGCCGTCCATCCAAAGGTCGCAAAAGAGGTCACTGCTGGTGTGTGGACAAGTATGGACAGCCTTTACCTGGCTATGATGGAAAAGAGAAAGTGCACTGCTATAACATGGAGACAAAGTGATCGGGATGGAGAGGCAGAACAATGGAAAAAGGGAGACAAAGAGGGATATCTCCCCAGAAGAACAACATGAATACAAATTCAAAAAGTGCTGTCCCAAAGCTGACCTCCCACTAGTATGCTGAGGCATGGATTCACATGACCAGCAACTCACTTTACACATCAGGAGAGTGGGGAGAAAGAGAGAGGGAGACCGAGAGAGAGAAGAGAGTGTGTCAAGTCTTCTGTTTTTGGACTGGTTTCAAGAGGGAAGTGTGAACATAGCCAAAAGTACTAGCAGATTTAATTAGTGCCATGCAACGTCTGAGCATATGTACACTTGTGAATGTGAGGGACACTGTGTACCTTTTCTGTGTGCATATGTAGTCTCTCTCTTCTTCCTCAAGTGTGTATAGTGCTCGACCAAAAGCTCTCTCTTAGTTGCGATTCCTGTTTCTGCCCTCCTGGTGTAGGGTTGTTTGAACTGAGCATGCTCAGTGGCACTAGGCGGCTCTATCCATAGACTAACCATCTGAAGCACTAGCACTTCATGCACTTTGGCCCCTCTTAAAAACATGCTCCAGACTGTTACTGCAACTGTCCATTTGATCACCCAATTAAATAATCATGAACAGCTCACTTAGATGAATGCCATCTATATTATCTCTTCTTTATCCAATGCAGGGCAAATACATGCCCCTATAATATTCACCAGGGAATTATCTCTCTTTCAAAACATCACAAAGCATTCTGAGTACAAGATTAATATTTTTTAAATGGCTGATTATATGGTGTTTCAAATTTTGTGGCCTTTGCTGAAAGAGTGAATCTTGCATCAATTCGTTGTATGGGTTTGAATGTAATTTTAATGCTCCAGTGCCCTGATTTACGCTTGCGAAATCTGTGTTGCCATGGCAGTTTTGTGAAATCAATGCCTTAAGAAAACCCATGTGAAGATGTGTTGCCTAATGTTGTTGGTTTATCTCGCTAGCATAAAAATGCACCCCCTTAGAAAAGCTAAAGGTTAGCTCTGCTGCCAAGAGCTTGTTGTCTCAAAACTGACCTCCTGAGAAAAAACTTGAATCATCTGCCAGTGAGGTAGTCAACAGATTAGTAGCATAGCATTGACTGAAAGTTAGCATCAACAACAAGCTCAACCTCCTCCCAAACAAGTAAAAACAAAAAAACAATGTTTGGTGCTACACAATATCTGACTTGATTACGGGGAAAAGAGCACACGATTAACATGCTAAGCTATTAGACCTTCCTCAAAATGTATTTGAGTATTTTTTTAATCACACATTTTTTTGTGTAAAGCCAGCTAAATGTCTAAAGAGGCATGCAAGCGTTATGCTAACAGATTATTTATCCAAGAAAGAAAAATAAGCTGATCCAAACTGTCTTTAAGAACATTTAAGTGACCCGTTGATTGCACAGTAGCTTAACCCTAGAAATCAGCATATTTTTGGGATTATAATCACTAAAGACTTTTGTATTGTTTTACGTATGTCGTCTCTATGAAGTGTTAGCAAAGACGTCCTCAAATTGTTTTGTGAAAGACTAGTTTTAAATCTTCAGGTTATGTAGCTCTTCGGTGATATGAATTAAGCTAAATCTAAGCTCGCCTTAGATTTAAACTGCCGCTAATGTAAGCTAAAGTTAAGTGAACGCTAAGATTAAGTCGAGGACAAGCTTGTATTTCAAAGATCTACAAGGTCAGAGTTCACGATGGCTGATCTTCAGAACGCTTGCAACCCACATTCTGTGCAATGCCAGGGTCACTTGCCTGCAAGTCACTTTCAAAGATCCCTCCGTTCACGGGTAATTTTGTTACAAAGTAATTTTGGTTCTTTAATAAGCTTTTTATGTTACTAAACAAGAAATTATAAAGCTATTATTTCTTTAAGAAAGGAATTGTTTTGTTCAAATATAATTTGTATTTAATGCCTTTTTTTAAATAAAAATGTGTTAAAACCAAAATTCTATAATGTCAACAATTCTCCATATTTGCTGTGACAGTACGTGATGTTTCCCTTTGTTTCCCAGAATTCTCCATCCCACCAACTACATCAATTAATAGGTAATTTATTGAAAATGTAATACTTCTATTTGTTTTGATCAGATCACTATTGCTTCTTATAGTATCTTTAAGAGAGCTTATGTATTTCCTTAGATCGAACAATGGCTCTTTCACAGAAAGCCAATGTTTGCTACAGTAATTTTGCCATTAGTGCAACAGAGCGCTGGGGGCAATGGAGATTTGAAAACGTATGTGTCTAACAGGGTCAACATCTTTGAACCGGTTCATTTCACACCCTAGCTTGAGCCCCACACAGGTCATTACTCCGAAAATCTACACACAGAGACCCCATTCACATTAGCATAGTTATTCACTTGTTCCTGCTGTCCATGCAATCGGTTCCCAAAAAAGCTGCCATGCCACAATTCTTAAAGAAATATCTATATGGATTCTGAGAAAAGCTGTTTTTGTAAAACTAATGCATTTATTTGATAATGTAACTTTTCTACTACCTGGACCTTTTTTTCACTTAGCGGTTGTTTGAATTGGTGAGCATGCCATTTGATTTGGTCCTATCAATGAGGAGATTGACATATTTCGAAAAGTAAAATTCACAAATATATTTTAAATTGAATTGATTACAAATTTGAAAACATTTGGAGGTACATTAATACAAAGTTCATAGTTGCTGAAGTGGATTGCCGATCTAAATAAATCTTTAGCTGTTCCATGATGACTTACATATAGTGCATCAAGATATAAAGAGCAGGAAACACATAAACACCTTCTTTCACAACACTTGTGGATTCTGGAATCTTTACATGAGGGAACTTAGTTTTATTATACTTACCATAATGATCTAACTTGGTCTCTCATGCCCCGAGAGAGTGGCAGGTCGGTGAAATCAATGCTAAAGTTAGACCAAAGCCTGTCTGGTACAGGGATATGTAACAATTTGCCAAACATCTCTTCAAAATCTTTACAAAGAATAGGCCACCAACACTTCTACTTCTCTAGGTCAGTTGTTCTGTGGGACCCAGGGTGACCTGATCAAGGAGAGCATGTATCGAAGCATTTTTGGCATGGAAAGTGGTTTCTGGAGAAACCGTAAGAGAGTTGTTGGGTAACAATGTCAAAATAGTATGCAACATTCTTGTTCTTGTTCTTGTAGTATGCAAATTCTTGTAGAATTTGAGCTATATCATTGGGGACAACAAAAACACACCATGACACTTCTGAAATCTGTAATGAAATCTTTTTTTAATTGTTAATTTAATTGCTGATGTTACATAAGAAGCATCATATTTAGAAGATTTTACCTTTGGTGCACATCCTGAACCATGTCTATTTGCACAAGAATACAGTGGTTCCCCGAGATATGAAAGTAATCCCTTCCAGGGTGATGTTTGTATGTCGATCATTGCATGTGTCGAAGCAAGTTTTTCATGTAAAACGCCTAATACGTACAACGGCTCTTAGAAACAACAGTATAAGTAGATGAAAAAAATGGAAAACCAGAGAAAAATCAAGTAACGTTTCTTCAATCCTTAGATCTACACATTGTTAATGTAATAAATGATAATAAAACAGAATAAAACACAAGAAAAATACGTAATATGTACACAAATGTGAAACCTTACCTTGAGAGTGAAGCGATGTGTCGGAGGAGGTGGAACAGATACAGAAAACAAAACACCACCACGTATAAAAGTTAACTTTCTCAAGATATGTTTTACGAATTACTGACACCAACACCGTTTCAAGCATGAGCGCAGACAAATGGAGAGACGCTTCTGAGAACACGTCACATGGTTTCTCTAAGTTGCTCTACAGAACAGCACTTTCCACATTATAAAGGTTATTTCTTTTACGACACCTTGACTCTAACATTTGTTATAGCACATTATTAGTAATATATACATAATGTTTTCAAGTGTTGTTGAAGTGTTTTGATGCGCATCAGACCCATTTTGCACTACGCAACGTCATACAAACAAGTGGAAAATACAGCAGAACAGATTGTAGTTGTTCGTATCTCAAATTTTCAATGCATCTTGAACATTTCGTAACTTGAAGCATTCGTATACAGATGATGGAGGATAGGGCAGTTAACCCAGTGAGGGACTATTTCATGCATTTTGTGATATTGCTGGAATGTATTCCTAAACATGTACACCTAACATTTCAGAATATTTCATTTTCCATTGGTTTTAGTACATGATATATATATATATATAT
>SRMA01026413.1:45287-159288 GCA_007224835.1 Danionella cerebrum
GTGTTGTGTGACAGAAAAGTGTCAGCAAGAATCAAAGGAAAGGTGTACAGAACAGTAGTGAGACCAGCTATGATGTATGGGTTGGAGACTGTGGCAGTAAAGAAGAGACAAGAGGCAAAGATGGAAGTAGCAGAGATGAGGATGTTGAGGTTCAGTTTAGGAGTGACGAATATGGACAAGATTAGGAACGAGCACATCAGAGGGACAGCTCAGGTTGGTTGTTTTGGAGATAAAGTCAGAGAGGCCGGATTAAGATGGTTTGGACATGTGCAGAGGAGGGATAGTGGTTATATTGGTAGAAGGATGTTGGAGATGGAGATGCCAGACAAGATGTCAAGAGGAAGACCAAAGACGAGATATATGGATGTGCTGAAAGAGGACATGAAGTTAGTTGGTGCAAGAGTAGAGGATACTGAGGACAGAGTTAGGTGGAAACAGATAATTCGCTGTAAAGACCCCTAAACTGGGAACAGCCGAAAGGAAAAGAAGTCCCCCCTAAAAGCATAGACAATGTCAAAACAATGTGAAATTTGTGAGAAAAAAAGACAGGCCAACTTCTCCTAAATAGGAGACCAGAGGATGTTTACAAATATTACAATCTCCCAAAATAAACAAATTGGTTTAAAAAGGAAAATTCTCCAAAAATATGCACAGCGGTAAAGGGGAGGACTAATAAATTTGTATTCATCTGCACTAAAGTTCAATTTTCTTGTGGTATTGTAAAATAACCCTGTTACTTTGCCAAAATAATTTTTTCCCAAACTACTGCTGATTTCACCCCTCCAATCACATAAATAATACGTGGTGATGCTAACTGTTTGTCTATTAACCTAACAAGAACAACATTGCTCTGCAAACATTCATTTAAAGGTTGGGTATTATGCAAAATCTACTTTATTGAGCTTTATTTTTGTGTTATAATGTCAGTCCCTCATTAAAAACGCACCTGAATCGTGACTTTGAATCATTCATGAATATTTGAGTAATCCTTGAATCTCCCATGGTAGCCCTTGAGGGGTGCTACTACGCTGTGTTTCACGAAGCCCCGGGCCTATCGCGTAGCGCCGCCTCTGTCCCCCGTCTGCTGCTGCACCGCTCCTCCCCCTTCAGCTCAGGCAAAGATTTCATAGCTAAATGTAGCTTATGTATTATTTCATAGCAAAACATAGTTTCATTATGATGCATATTTTTCATTTCCTAGTAAAATGCTGCCGTGAAATGGTGTAAATTTACAAGAGGATATTTCCCAAGCAGAAACATCTTGAAAAAGTCTCTGTACTTGCTCTGGTTCCGCCGAAAACTCACTCTCTGGGTTCGACGTAGGATCGTGTGAATAGACTTGTACAATATCCTCCGTTGACATTTTACAAAAACACGATTTTAATGTTTTTACTATGAAAATGTAGCGGCGCTCGGAAAATGAAAACAAACGGTGGCAGCGCACATGGAGTATGACACACTGGAGAGGGTGTGTCGGAAAGAAGGAGGGGGCTCTTAAAGAAACAGGTGAATATCAGGACGTTACGCGCTGCCAAATTGCCAAGTCAAACTTCTATGAGGTGTTTTACAACAAATACAGCGATTACAATCCAACTGTAGGTAAAATTGTTTCTTGAGTGTGCGATAAAACGACACTATATGCCTGAAAAACATATAATACCCCCCTTTAAGATAGAGCTTCTCTTTGTGAGAAACATCCTAAACAACCATCATAGCTGATGACCTGGGATGACTGATAAAAGGTTCTGAGGTTTGTGATGGCAAATACTCAGTGGTTTGAAGATGGTTACATTATTGATAAGAATGGGTCATTGTGTACACTCTTTTCTAAGCCACATTGGTATTTAGTCACCTGTAAAAACATATCTGATGTCCTGTTTTGATATATGTTAAACAAGTCTATTTTCCGCTTCACGTAGCTAAAATGCACATAAGGGTTCTTTTACAGTTTAGCAAACGGTTTGATTTTACTGCACACCACAAACACAGCATAGGTCAAAGAAGCTCAGGGAGAGCGGAGCCCACTTCCCCAAAATAACCAGCTAAAGTTAGCCCATCCCATTTGAGATTGCCATGATAAGGACACACACTTCTGCCTGCAGGGTGGTTTAAAATTAGACTGAACAGAATCAAGCTTGGCAGGAGAAATCAGGAGAGGGAAATGGTGATTTTTGTTATTTGTGGTTTCTCGTGGTGTTCAAGTGTTGTTAACCGAGGCATGGTACACAAAATTCACCGCAGCTCCCTGAGAGCCAAAGCATAAATGACGGACTGACAATGTGCTGCTTTAAATGTTGATTTATTAAAGTCTCCGTTTTTTTTAAATCCCACGACTTGCAACCATGAAAACCATGTAATACACATGAGCGACAGCTTTGGAGTGAAGCAACGTCTGAAGCTCTTTTCCACAGTGTAGACGTCGCATCGCTTAACAAAAATGGTCAGAAATGAAAGACAGTATGCAGATAACACATAAACCACCAACAAACACAGTCTCACTTTGATCCTGTACACAATTATAAAAACCCACTTGATTAAAAAAAAAACTCAACTTAAAAGGCAGAGGTAGTAACAGGCAGTTACCCGTTTCAAAAGCTATGAAATCATTACATAAAAAACAAAAACACGTGATAATAGTGGGATACAGCCTTCCACTTTACAACCATCGAATCACTGTAAACAAAATCAAAGTCAAATCAATAGTAAAAAATAAAATATTAATAGAAAACATTTACAATATAAAAATATGGCAATGTACGGATAGTGGCAAACAGGTTTTGGTCATGCAGTGCTTTTCACCATTTAGCTTGAACTAGGCAATCTGGAGGACATCTCAGATCAGACACGGTCATCTATATATATCACATACACAGCTTTACACCATACAAAAATATGTATAAGGCATAAGGAATAAATATTCTTATTCAGAGATCCAAATGAATACATTCATTTCAATAAATAAGTGTGGGTACTTCATTTAAAATACATTTTCATTTCCTTTAGAGAAAAATAGATCTTTTTGGAGAGCTCAGGGGGATTCCCAATTAAAAACGGTGTACCTGAATTAAATATCACCACTAACAATAAATAAATACAAAGACATCTTTAAAAATATATAACAAAAATCTGTGGTATTATACGAACTGTATATCCCCCTGTGTGTGCGCGCACGCATGTGTTTGAGTGTGAGATCAGTGGTTGACTTCCTCTGGACACTCGGCATCTGCTGACAGATCACTTGATCCAGGAATCTTCTTCCCATTCCAGGACGACACACACCAGCACCTCCCCTTCTCACCGTCCAGAGACGATTCACACTGTCCAGAGAGAGAGAGCAAGGTGGTCAGAAACACGGTTGAGTGTGCTTCTCACACTCTGCCATCACACGCACATCAGCTTGTCGAATAATATCACAGTAGGCTTCGTATTCCTTATCGCCCCACACACTCGCTCCAGATTCTCACCTGTTTCACTTTGTACAGGCCGTGCTTGTCACAGTTTGGAAGGTAGAACCGGGTCAGCTTGTCTCCCAGCTTCTGCTGTGATTTGGTGATCTTGTCAAGAGCTGTCTGTAGTTCGATGTGACACGGCCCCTTGGGAGAGAAAAGAAAGCGTAAACATTTTACAAATAATGTATGCGTGTTTGGTGTATTAATAACATGTAAATATAATCCAGTCGTCTCTTAAAAAAACATCAATTTGTACTTTTATTTGGATCATAAATGACTTTCGTTAGAATTCACTGTTGATTGTTGACAATAATTTGAAAAAGTTGCTGCAAACGTTTCAAGATCCACATCAGTCCTCTACTGCCACCTTGTGGTCAAAACTGGTAACTCGGGCATATTTCAATAGAACTTTGTAGAGATCTCACCTGCTCCACCAGCTTTTTGCGGATGGCGTTGACTTTGGCTTTCATGCTCTCTTTAGCAGAAATGACCCGCGGGTCGAAGGGCTTCCCGTGCCCGGGCACGAACAAGGTAGAGCTGCCGTCATTCACAGCCGTGGGTCCGTTGTGAGACTCTGGAAGCTCTGAGGGGGAAAAGCATAAATGATCAGCAGATGACTCAGCTTCTCTTCATTAGCCATCAGCTCAACAAAGATGTCATATTTAAGGATTTCGATTGTTTCTTTGGTCAATTGGTTTGTAAGCGTTAACGAAAGTACACATAATTGATTAAAATGGCCTTTTTTACGGTTTAAATTGTTAATGTGGTTTTTGCTTATGTTAAATATGTGCTACATCAAAGTCGCATCAATTAGAAATTGTTTAAGGGGTTATTCGGCACAATAAAAGCTCTCATGTGTAGCGTCGAAAAGTAAAAACGTTTACGAGAAATGGCCAATCAGAAGTCGCGTTCTGCAAGAGGAGGTAACCATGACAACGGAACGTCGCTCACGCGTTTCCGCTGAGATTCAATCGAACCGGTAGAGGCTTAACTTCACAGCTGTTCGATCAAACAAAGCCCACGTATTGTACTCAGTTTCTACTTCATTTTGAGACGTCACAAGCCATACACATTAGTTAAATGCTTTATTTATTTTTATTTATTAGTATTTTTATGGTTTAACCGGCTGAGCTATGTTTAGAGGCTAAAGCTGTAGCGTAATTGCTTAATGTAGTCTAAAAAATAGAAGAAAACGCGTGGTTAGTTGGTGAAATATGGAAATAGTTGGAGGAGTATGCTCGAATATGCGTCCAGCTCTGCATGTGCTCGTGCCGGTGCGTGCCGCTGATGAAATCTCGCCGGTAGTTGAATCAGGTCGGTCGCGCCGGGCCGCGCGCATGATCCTACGGCCGGTTACAGCTGCAGTGCGTTAATCGTTCAGAAGCCGGTACTGTACCTGCCGCGGAGTCTCCTTGGCCCTGCACCGGCTCCGGGCTCTCGGTGCACACCGCCTGTCCTCGGCTGAGCGCGTGGAGTGGGCGGGCTTCTCCGGGTCTCGGTAAGCAGCGAAGACCCGAGCCGCAGGGTGCAGTGTAGATCCCGCACGGGTCACCTCTCTTGAGGGCGCAGGCGAGGCAGCAACCGCAGCCCGGTTCTCGGAGCACCTCTTCACAGCCGGCATCCACCGCTGGGCACGAGGACAGTCGCTCCGGGGAGCACGGCGCGCAGCGGATCGGTTCCTGCCCGACCACCGGAGAGGCCCGGAGCCCCGGCGCCGTGAGGAGTGCGCTGAATGCTGCCACCCAGAAGAAGTTCAGAAGCAGTCTGTTCATCCCAAAAGCAAGGGTCAGAATAAATAGGTAAATAAATAAATAACGTCAATGGGGGAAATGTGGAGTTGCTCTGTGTCTGCGCTCTCTCCAAAAGGACTAGCTCTCGCCGGGTCGCCACGCGGTATTTATACGCGCTCCGGGTCTCGTTGACACGCTCCTGTTTGACGCATTGGCAGTATCAATGATTTCTTAAATGATCCCCCTCCGCTCTCATTGGCTGCCGCGGAACCACTCCGAGGTGTTTCCTTGAACACAGTGCGTAAAATGCGTCATAGGGGATCGGAACAGAGTGTGTACGAGCGTGAGGACGACAGATATCACATCCGAAACAAGAATAGGGCACATGTAATGGATGTGCAGTTTGCATGTAAAACAATAGAGATGTCACTAAAGAATAGACAAAAACAGATAAAGTTCTTGCAAAACAGCTTTTTTTAATTCGAGAATCAGTTTTTCTTTAGCACAGTATACATTATTCACATTATTCATGTGATCAAATCAAATACACCACATAGAAGAAGTAAACCATTGTATTTTTTGGAGTTCATTGGTCAATTGTCCCAGATATATATATATATAAAACGAGTGGGATCAGGAATGATTCATGATGAATGAAACTAATGTTATTTTAATTTCAGTAAGTACTATTTAAAAGTAACTGCTGGTGTGGATAGCCAGCTCATTAAAAACTAGGCCTGATGCCAACAGAAAATTCAGCTCATGCGCTTGAGCGTTAAATCAAGCAGAAGGAATGAATCTGAACTCAGTTGAACCAGGCTATATTCCAGTTTCATTCTGGATCAGTTATTCACCACAACTAACTGCAAATATCCGCGTGCATGCGCCCCTCTCCAAATCTCATTTTCGTTGCCCGTTTTGATTGATTCAAGAACATCCTCTTCGGAGTTTAGTGAAGCTGCTAATGTTATTTGTGGCCGAATTTAGATCGAGGCGCACAAAGCTCCTCATTCATTCCATTTCCCCTTATACAACCGATTTTTGAAGCCAAATTGACGCCTTCGGGTCATTTGGTCTGGCATTCATCGGACGCCCATAATGAGGTGCGAGAGAGTGCTCTGGTACGTGACCTCTCTCAGGTCAGGACGGCACCCCGTTTTGGAAAGATCGAGAGCACTATTGTCACTGTCCTGGTGTAATAATAGCCGCGCGGGAGAGGGACATGGCCACCTACACGTCTTCCCTTGTCCCGGGCTCGACGCACGGCTTTGTAAATGGCCCGCCGGATGTGACACTCCTCTGGGGAAGGGTCGGTGCTTTAATAATGTGTTAACCGCGTGTCTCTCAAAAGGACCTTTTACGAGACCAAAGGATCCACGCAACTGGCTTACGGTGTTGCATCATCCTTTTTTTCCTTGAGCTTGAGGAGTTTCTCTTGAGTCACGTGAAAGACAAAACCGCGAGGAGGTTCTGCTGACGGAGATAATGCTTCTCCCGCGTCATTCCCCGGACTGCAGCCCACTGTTCCCAGTCAAAACCCAAACGAGCTCCTCACAAGTTAGGAGTCCATTATCTGAACCTGGAGCCTTCACACTTTTAAATAATCTGAATATTTTACAGTATGTATTTGCTGTGGTTGCCAGAACTTTTCTTTCCACGCTTTAATTGTCTTAAAAACAGTGTATCTGTCAAAAAGCTGGGTTTACTGTTGACTACCGTCTTTTACTCCTTCGTCAAATTAAATTCTGTTTAGATTACACTTTCAAATAAAATTCTAAGGTCAACCACATTTTACTGGTTTTGTGTTCTTTTTTTAAGTAGCAGAGTACTGATGTACATTTGATGTAATTTTGTTTACTGTCTAACATCATCACTGTTACACACTAATACCCTCTAATAAAACTAGAATTAGAATGGTCAAAAATGAGTAATATGTGTATTATATAATGTTTTTTTTAACTATTAATGCTTAGAAAACTGGGGCCTTTTTGACCATTTTTTGTTGATATTGTCTTTTTAGTGCAATTTCAGCTTTTTTATTCGTATTTTTTTTTTTCAAATAATGTTTCATTACATTACACAACAATTTCTTAAATTACAAAAATACAATTCTGATTATTACAATGTCTGTAAAGCAAAATTGTGAATGAACAGTTTTTTATGTTTTATAATAAAAATCAAAAGTGTTGAGAGAAATTAAATAATCATAAACCCCCCTAAATTGTGAAAGTATATCAAGAAACCAGGAATGTAGTATCAGAAACCTTTCCTAAACCTTATACACCATTCCAATCACTTTTTGTGCTATTCAGCTTTTTGTGCCAGAACTTTGAAAAACATCTCACAGGTCTTGTACTTCCAAGGGTTTCCCCTTCTGTTTTCACTAGATGGCACTGTTGGATGGGGTCTGTAGAATTAAATGATCGGGTGTTTACTCACATTTTAATTTGAATTACCTTACAACTCTTGTAATTTTCGTTTTAAACTTAAAATATCAAAACTATAAACGTTTTTGAAACCTGCACATTATATTTGAAATCAAAATTAAACAATATGTGGGTTGCATCATTCTAATTCAAAACAGCCTGCTGTGATTGGCATAAGCACTGGTATATGCAGAGACTTCTAAAGGTTTAATTCAAGGTCTTGCTCTGTAAAATGGCCAATTCCCAGTGTAAATTCTACAGTTGTTGCGCTTTGTTCACACATCACAGTGTGAACAAAGCTAGAACTAGATCAAACATTTTCTCCATTTGACATGAAATCTAAATTCGATTTAATTTGTGCTTAAATTGTGAAAAGAATGTGTTGTTTTTTCATGTAAACAAACATCTACAGCCTTATGTTGCAGTCTAAACATCATGTCACATTTGGAACCCTTCTTTAAAATGATTTATTGCTATGAAAGTACAGTAATCATGTTAATTAGTTATTTTTTTCTTTGTTTTTAAAAAGGTCACACTTCTATTATGTTGTCTATTTAGCAGACGCTTTTATCCAAAGCGACTTACAGTTCGGGAGTAAACCGCAGTTTGTTATAAGGTCGCTTTAATCATAAGACATGCACATAGAAGATGTTTGAGCTGATATAGAATAAATTCAGTGCCTTTTTTTTATTCATAAGTTAGAAAAGTTAGCAAATGCTAACTTAGGTCTTTTTTCATAGAAGTCCTTTAAAATACACACAACCACACTCCTAAACTATGTTGAGAAAACTAAAAGTGTCAAGGCAATCTACCACAATTCATTTTTCATTTGTCAAGTGTCATTTTTCCATCAAGTGGCAAAACAAGTGACAAATCAGCTATATTTACTACAGAAATCTGAGTGTTTATTCTGTTTTAAGTTCTCCATTTAAGGCTCTCCATTTACCAGATGTTTTCTATGGACGTAGAGATCATTTTACCAGAAATTAGACATTAAACATTAAAGCAGGGTTTTCAGGGATAGTAAAGTCATGAAGACATCTCTGGGCTTTTTGTTTGTATGTGGACACGTGAATAAATTACTTTTTTTAAAATAGCTATTAGAGAGGCTAGGTAACTAGTTATTAATTCTAACCCATGTTATTACTCAAAAAAATATTGCTAAGAGGAACAAATTTTCATCAATGACACAAAATAATGTGACGTATAGCATTTAATTAACTGCATTTATTTATTTATTTATTTATTTATTTATTTGTTTATTTATTTATTTATTTATTTATTTATTTATTTATTTTAGAGCAAAATACTGTTCATATCATTAAAATCACGTTTGGTTCAAGTTAAAACTAAATGGCACTACACTACTATTCCAATTGAGATTCGCCTGAATCTTCAGATGGCTTCTCAGCAGGATGCTCTTCATCTGGGTTGAGGAAATATTAATGCAATTACGCTTGCTGCCTGAAGATGGCGTTTGCGGTACGACAGATGCACTCGGTGCCACACAGGGGAAAGGGAAAGATGACGACAGAAAAGAAATCAAAGAACATAATTTTTTGTGGCATGAAATTTCTTTACTGTTTCCTGTGTGAAGGTGCTATGAGAATGTTGGATGAGTGGAACCGAGTGACTCTTTTACATCCTACTCGTGGCAACAAAAGTTCCAGCGTTAATTGGTCATTCTCCTTGTCAAAAATGGATCCGATATATGACAGTGCAAAACCCCTTTTCATTGGTACCACTTTCAGTCTCATGTATGAGCATTCTCAAACTGTTCAATATAAATTGGTTTGCAAAGGTTTAGGCACCCCTGTACATTTTCATGATTCCTTTATAAAGCTGGATACAAAATGTCAGTTAGCCATATCATATAGAAGACAAACACAAGCATATTTGAGAAGTGGAAATAAAGTTCATATGATTTATGGAAAATATGCATACATTGAGACACCACAAAAGAAAAAAAATGTGCATCCTCCTTTTGCAGAAATTACAGCTTTTAAAGCCTTTCTATAGCTGCCATTTACAGACTGGATTCTGGCAAAATGTATTTTGGATGATTTTTCTGTGCAAAACATCTCTAGGTTTTATAATCTACTACATGCTTTAAATCACACAATTGTTTGGTGTCTGGGGAAAGATGGAAAGAGGAGAAATGCTTACAATTGGCTTCCTTTAAATTCTTTCTCATGATTGAATTCACATGTGTATGGAGGTCAAGTGTCATTGAGGTTAAAAAATAAATGCTAAAGGTATTGAAATCAATAAAATGCCATGGGTGCTTAAATTTATGTACATTCAAAATTTTGTTTAAATAATTCATTTCCATAAGTCATATTAACTTTATTTCACTTCTTAAATATCCCTGTGTTTGACTCCTATGTGCTATATTCCACTGAACGTTACACAACCAATGATTTATAAAACAAAATCTTAAACATTTACAAGGGTGCCCAAACTTGTGCATATTACTTTATCTTCAGTAGTGGGTTCCTGCAATAATTTTGGTCACGTAGTTATAGTGAATTTTTACGCTATGTTTCACATGGTTGGAGCAGATTGGCCACCCGAAGAGCAGATTCACATTGACATATGTTGAGGTAAATTGACTGAAAGCTCTGAAACTTACATTTTTCATTGTTCCATCTTTTTGTTTGCGATGAACTGTAATATGAATGCTAAATGTTTTTTTTGTTGTTCTGGAGTAGATTTGAATTAGATTTATTTTAATTTCCATCTACTTTGTGTGTGTGAAAGGTGGTGCAGTGATAGAAGCATATGTCGTGCTTCTCTGTTTCCACTGAAGGTGTAGTTGCAGTGGTTGTGATTTAAGCTAAAAAAGTTAATTGCAATATTTAAGTAAAAATCATACATCATGAAAAATAGGTTTGTCCACCTTTTTATTATCAAGCCACCCAAAATGACCTTACTTTTCTGACTAAAGGAATGTGGAAATGTGGTAATCCTTCAGAGTGCTAGACTAAATATTGTCAGTCTTTTGAACCTTAGTTTGTCTGACATGCTCATTGAACTTAATCCGATGATAAGGAGAGACTGGTATAACCGATGTGTTTTCAACTTTGACATCAAAGAGCACAAGCTAAAAGGGAAAAATAAAGAATCACTGAAACAGTGTCATTTAAGGTCAGGGTCAGACCTACTTTGACAAATGGCTGAAAAAACATTGCACACCAGAAGCTACACAAACAGGGGACACACCACGTCAGAAGCTCTTGTCTGAGCCATTGCAGAACACAGGAATGCAGCCCTCATAGACATAATATTATTTCAATTTGAAACGAAACACTTTGTAAGTTTGTTCATTTGTGTGGAAACTGCCACATATGAAAGAAGCTTAGAAGCCACAAATACTTCTCAAATAAGTCCTATTGATTGTTGTTCAGGATAAACTGGTTGTATGCTGTACAGAAATCACTGTATCATGATCACACGTCATGTCATTCTGCTCTTGCAATCTCAAGTTTGTGACAACCGTTAAGAACAATCAATCAAATCTCCATAAAGATAAGAGTTCACGCCAGGAATGAACAAACAAACACCCCATTTGAACTATTCAATGGGAACGAGAGTGTTTTATCGGAGGAGTTTCCCTGAAGGTACATAAGAGGAGAAGGAGGGAAAGCAAGAACTGACAGAAAAAATATGTTCATTCAAATGTAAGTCGCTTTGGATAAAAGCGTCTGCCAAATGCATAAATGTAATGTAATGTAATGTAAAGGAGGTATTCAAACATCATCATTTTGCAGTGATGCAGCTTGGCATCTATTAAATACATGCATACCACACTCTGACTTTATACATCAAATTGTACAGGTATGAGGCTGATGCGTCTTAATGGAGTGGATTTCAAACCTTATGGGGAATACCTACTCATTGACAAGTCAAGCTGCTGCTGCTTTACATGCCATGGTGTCCCTGCATGGCTTTTTTAGGCCAAGGCTTTCTTGGATGTGCATGAGGTTAGTTGTGGCCAGTGTTTATGCAGGACTTCAGGATGACATAAAAGTAGCTATGCCGTTTCCTGATCACATAATGTCCACTGAGAAGAGCATAAGCAGGATGAGGGTCTGGGCAGGTTTCATGCTGCCCACTGGAAGGAACATAAGCTGTCTTGCCTTACCCACATCCATCTGCTTCTAAAATGGCCATAGCTGTGTGAGGTTGAGCTTGGGGAGGGCTTCCCTACCATACACCTGCCCTTATTCATGGGTTGAGTAGGATTGGTTCCCCTGGTTGGATTGATCCTGACCTCCCCATGATTTTGCCTAGGGGATAAAAGGCTGCAGGTATACAGCCCATCATGGATTTGAACTGCTGGTAGATACCTGGGAGCATGGTGAAAGCAACAGCAACCCCTTACTTGCCCAACGGTTGCTCCAGTGGAATCACAGGAGACTATTGTTCCCAGGCAATCCAGAAGAATTTGGAGACTGTAGTGGTTCACCGGTCAGAGTTCCATGAGAGCATCCAGTGGCAGTTTTTTAGTGGCTGAAGTTTTTTTGCAAATGGGCAAGTGGGGAGCTGTGGCAGGTTTTGTTCATGATGTTAGAAAAAATGGATGCACGTGGGTAGTTACGGGCAGGGTTTATGTAGAACTGCAGGATGACATGAAAGTAGCTGTGTAGGTTCTTGGTCACATGATGTGCACTGAGTAGTGCTGGCTAGTAGGCAGTGTGTAGAAGAAGGTTGGACAAGTCTTGTTTGGACAAGTTAAGGGCATCCCATCGGTAGGACAGTAAGCTGGTGGCGGATCCACCTGCTCACTGCCTGTAAAATGGCCACAGCAACATGAGGTTCAGCCTGAGGCTTCCGCACTGTATGCCAGACAGTTTCCATGGGTTAAGTATGATTGAGGCCCCTTGTAGGGTTAACCCCGAGCTCCCCCGTGATTTAGAATAGGGAATAAAAGACCAGATAAGACTGCAGGTATGCACCCCCTTCATGGGAGTTGTTGGTGTGTCCAGAAAAGAACTTCTGGTAGGTACCTGGGAGCATGGCAAAAGCTTCTCAGAGATTTCAATGTCTCATCAGAACAATGCAGTGAGGCTATGCCCTGGGGGTTCTACAGCCCTGGTTCCCAAAAAGACTGGCAGGTTGTGTCCAATTCCTAAGCTCTGAACTGCTACGTTGCCACTGTTGGTTGAAAATGCTTATGGCCCACTATTTGCAGATCTGGATACCCACAGGGCCTGCACAATATGAGACCAGTTCGGCTTTGGCTCAGGTGTTAAATTCTGAGTTGGGCAGGGCGTCAAGGACGGCTGTGACCACTAATTGTAGCAATGGCATTTCACCCAGAGAACTTGGATGCATTCCTCCATGCCGGTTGGTCTCAAGAGTGTAGTATTGATATGGGGACTCCAAATCAGGGGTGTGGGGTAGAGTTAAGAGCAGCGCTCTTGTAGTTTGGTAATTGTCAACCAGCAAGTGGGGTATTCTCAATACTCTGGAAATCCAGCAAACATGTAGTTGTCAAAATGTCGGATGTATTTTCTGGAATGTTCTTGTATTAATGGTTTCAAAACAAAATAACATTATCACACATTTTGCAATGATTTTCAGAGCTGAAAATGTCATTCAGTGTAATGTTTGGATCATCCCTAAAATCTTCTCAGGCAGATTAAGAACAAGGACTATTTGAAGGTTTATTCTCTATAATCTGCTCTACCTTTTTTGGGGCTCATTTAATTCTGTGCCAAATCTACCAGCGAGGTTAAGTAAGGTAATGCGAGACAAAACTCCACATTTCTTTCCCCATTGCTGCATCTGGGAAGCATAATAACAGAATGTTCTTTAGGTCAGGATAAAGATGATAATCTAGTGATTAGTGCATCTTAAATCCTTTCAGATGTCTGTTCATCACACATACACATGTGAAGAGATCAGCTTGTTCAGTCTGAGACCTTTCCACTCTGCACATCATTTAGAGTGAAAAGTGAGATGAAAGAAATCATACTAAGCTCACGTGTACACATTCACGCAGACTCCATCACATGCACCACCTTTCACCCACATCATCCACTAGGAGTTGAATGAAAGGTTTGTGATTGTGAACTATAACAGAAATATCTTACAGTAGGGTATGGTGGGTGTGCCCAAACATGTTTGCTGTTTAAAGAAGCTGCCAGAATCTCTGTCTGTCACAGCATGCAATTTCCATCAATTCTCATGAAAGCCTTTATTCTTGAGATCTACACATATAGGATGACTCTAAGGTTGCTGGAGCTGAAAATAACCATCTTCCTAGATTTGGTGCTACTTACACTGTGTATTATCGAAAGCTGAAGGGTGTTGTGTGTTTGTTGTAATGCATAAGTGTCAAAATGATCCTTTGTTTGTGTGTGTATGTGTGGGAAAACAATCTTGAAAGCGCTCTCATGCGCAGGCCTCCATTGTGTGGGGCTTCCTTTGGCTCGTTTCTCCAGCCAATGTGGAAATGGCTAAATGAGAATGTGTTTATTTGGCCATTGGTAAAGTCCAGGCTAATCCCTCATTCTTATACGTACACCAGTGGACACACAAAAAAATAGGAACACTTTTGTCTGTCAGAACATCATTGACATTCTTCTTGAAGTGCAGAATAATGACTGTTCCTCAGTTCCAGTTTTTATACAGATGTTGAAAGGTCAACTCTTGACATTTGACATTTGATTAATATGGTACTGATCACTCAGTGGCGGAATTGAAGTAAGCACGAGCAATACAGTGGGATGTTCGAAATGCTCCACTACTCTTCGATGGAGGTTTCATGATGTAATTCACAGACGTACATGAACTATTCAAATTGGGCTTGGGAGAGTGCACCACCCATGGAATCTTTCCAGATAACACACCATTTCTTCCAGGAATTTTTTGACGCATTCAAATTCGTTTCCTAGACGTCAATTATGTCCAAAGTTGTTCCTGCATCAAGAGCCAAAGACCTTGACAGTTCAGCTCGAACCTTTATGAAAGGTGAATATCAGAAATAATTATCAGATTAATTATGCTCCTATTGCCTTGACTTAAGCAAAACTCTTGATGCAAGGTTGAAACTTTAGACACCCCTGCTAAAGGTGCATTGTACAATCACAGTGGAATATACACCTGTTACGTCGGTCACCACTGTCTCCTTTTAAATCATTAAATTTAGTCTATAACGCAGCCTGCATTTGACATGCAGATTCAACATTCTGTCAGGTTCTACTTACGTCCCCTTTAAAACACAACTATAATACCCATCGGATCCCTGACATCCAGAGATTGTGATGGGCCCTTCCGGGCTGAATTGTGAGGAACAGACATGATCTCCAGTGCTAGGACTGTTGGGTAGCTGCTCTTGGGCTACTTGTCTTGTGGGCACTGGCATTTTATTCCCAGGATCCAGTAAACCGGAGATACTTGAGTTGCCTGAAATCCATTGGTGGAGCAGGCTGTGGTTAATCTCTGTGTTTAAGATGTTTAAGTTCTATGTGAGATGCTTGCAGGGTGTGAGCGTGCACTACTCCTTGCTCCTGTGCCAACTCCACCCCTGAATCCAGAGGCAGCCTCCCCCAGGCTTCACTGCCGGGTCTCCTTCAGCATTCTGTGCATTTCCAAAGATTCTGGAGCATTTTGTTTTTCCTCTCCTTGAGGTACTTAGATACGAAGATGCGATGGAACACCATCCTACTCCAGAATTTGGTCTCTTTTATGTTTGGCAATATCAGAGGAAGCTACGATTTCTTTGTATTTTAGCACTGGTCATCTATGTGTTACCACTTTGTGTCTGCATTTCTGTCATTGCTGATCCCTTTCACTTGATTATAAGCTACTGACAGTATAATACATTTGTAAACGTCTAGGTTACTTTCGTAACCCCCGTTCCCTGAAGGAGGGAACGCGGACGACGTCAAAGTTTCGACTATGGGAACGTCTGCGTTTCGACTGAAAGGGAATGTCTAGATTACTTTCGTAACCCCTCCTTGAAGGAGGGAACGCAGACGTTCCCATAGTCGAATCTTCAATGTTGCCTGCGTTTCGACTGAAATTTGGTTGACAGTAGAAATCAAAGACAGTGTTCACACTGACTCATAGTCTGTTATGGGGGTTCAGGATGAAACCTAAGAAGTGACGAAGAAAAGCTTTTTAATAACCAAAAACTCAAAGGTGTGTAACTGTACTATAAGTTTTCAAGGCAATAAAGACAAATAAGGAACATAGAGAGAAGAATACTTCAGGAAGACAGGCCACGAGCTCCAAAGGAAAACCACTGGAAGTTTACTGCTCCACAGAGATAATAACCTTAAAAGATGTAGAAGACACCTGAAGCAACATGATCTTGGGCTAAGGAACAGAAGTGTAGCATGAAGCACTGTGTACAACAATAACCTCATCAAGGTCAAAGGAAAAAGGAATAGCATATAAAGGCTGTGCATTTAGCACAAAGCAGTGAAATAGGTCAATGAGTAGAAGTGCCTACACCTTAGAAAGGCGGCAAGAGTGAGAATTCACAGAAACAGATAACATAAGGGAAACAAAACAGGTACTAAATGCTCTCCATCTTCTGGAATCAACTACTCCAGGCTTCTATCCAGCAGGCTGCTTTTTTCCCTGAGCTTGTTCATTGCTTTTAATCATTTTCCTGTCAGACTTGCTCTCTTCTCAGAATCTCTGAAGTAACATAAGCCATGGAACATCAATCACTCCATTCAGTGAAAGGAATGCATGATACAAAGTGCGTATTCTGAGAATTGACATGAATCAGTCACAGATTTACTCGTAGATTATAATATGTAATTGAAACCAAAAAAAGTGCCCCAATTACAGCCTTCAACTGCCTGCACATTCAAAGCTTAATGGTGATAGATGGGCTTGACAACAAAAGTGTAAGGCCAGGAAAGCATACAGTGTTGTTAGCTGATAATGGGTATGACATCATCAATGTTTTAAACTAATACAACTGTAGGAATTACCTAAATTTGGCAATTACATCAAGCAAACCAGTAATAATGTAGACACAGTAATTATACTATTTTTAGCACTTATACTAACATTTTACACTTAATTTCTGAATGTTGTTTTTGTGTGGTAGATGTTATGAATGTACATGAATGCAAGACTGAATGTGAATACTGGGAAAAAGAAGTGTGTATTGTAATGCATTTATTGTTTTTGTTAATGCATTTACCTATTATTATTATTATTATATACATTTGAAAATGAGTAGGAAAAAAATCCAATTAGAAAAAATGTGCATAAAACACGATGGAAATCCCAATGGGGTGGCATTGCACCAGTGGAGCAATTTCATTGCATAACATCTGAAATTTTGCATAACATCATTGTTTTGGTCATTCTAAAAATCCTTAATCGAAGACATCATGATTAGGGGTGTAACAGTTCATGGTATGTATTGAACCATTTCCGTACGACCTTTTCGGTATTTTTATTAAATAATATAAATTTATTATTAGCGCGAAATTAAGCGCAGCGGAACTATGTTCCTAGGCGAGTTTCCGCACGGACGCTATTGATTGACGAATAGTAGAGCTGCACGCCACGAATAGCAGAGCACGAGAAAGAAAATGGCATTATGGCAACAGCGAAAGAGAAGCCAGAGCTTGAAGACCTTCCCACCTCACTACGGTGTCCTGTTTGGGAACACTTTGGCTTCTCTGTTAAAATACATAACGGGGATAGACGAGTGGATAAATGTAAAGTTGTATGCCGACATTGTTCCACGGAGATCGGGCAGGCAGCACATCAACATTTTCTACTGCTGGAGATATTGTCACTGCAACCAGAACTGTGCTCTCTTCAGAAAATGTTGGTAGGTTAATCTTTTTAGCCTAAAACTTAAAAAGTTAGTTTTGTTGATATATAAGCTGAAGCTGTTGCTAGTGTTAAAAGTTTTTCTTTATAAAGAGTGCAATTTATTTAAAATATCACCCAAATGTGTTACTTTTATTTATTTTCTGCAAGAATTCTATTGTGTATTGGCAGCCTTTCAAAATAAAGAATATGTAAGTTCTTATTGTTTTGTACCGAACCGAATGAACCGAACTGAAATCGAATTTAGCGTACCGTTACACCCCTAATCATGATCATCCCCTCCCAGAACTTTATTTACCTGCTGCATTCACAAAGAGCAGCCTCCAAATACAAGTCGTCCAAATACTGCATTTTCATCTTCTCAATGGATTGGCGACCCTGCTTCTCGCCCAATGTGAGCTGGAGATAGGCACCGGCAGTGAGCAAGAGGGACTAAGCGGGTTGGAAAATGAATGAATATGTTTAAATTAATCTGCTCTGTGCCAAAGTGACTGTCATGTAAATAGGCAAATCTGATTTTCTGATGTATGGTGAACTCAACACCATGAGATGATTTAGCGAGATGTTCGCAGCAATTTAATGATTTCACCTGGGAAGTACATGTGCAACAGCTTCAAATCACTGTTGAAAACATTGCACTTTTTCTCTTTCTCTACCTCAAAATCATCTGCTTATTTAGTGTCAGTAAATTTAGCTCAGAAGCGAAGTGCTATCACTAAATTTTTTACGTTGTGTGCGTATTTCCAAATTTTTTCCATGTCACACTTCAACAACATCCTGGGGACCTTGTGCATGCTACTACGGCAAGTGTAAACACACAAACTAGATAAGGGTTTGTGATGATGTAGCCATTCCGCCTGTTTGTATCATCCCCTAAGCCAATCATTGTTCTGTTATTTTATTTTCCAAACAGAATCTTGTATTTTATGTTTTTTGTATGATGTGTGAATTGTGTATGCATTTACTTAGGTTTTGTATGTGTTTTAATGTGCAAGTTTCTGTCTAAGATCTGCAGATGCGGTGTAACCTGATTGGCTATCCAGGATCAGTCCACCTTCCATGGAAAAGAGGACGTTTGCATCATGTAAAGGCAACGTGTATATATGTTAATTTATCCAGATGGTTGTGGCATCCCTCTGGAACCCTCTGGAATAACCGAACCAGCTTATGGACTATGACAAGGCTGAAAAGTAAGGCCCTATTAGTTAGCCTAGGGTTGCTTCTTCTCAAACTTTCGGGGAAGATCACACTTTATGACAGGGTTGAACAACAGAAGCTGAAAAAACATTGGATATAGGCATCAAATCAGAATTGAATATTAAGGCCTCGAGTGTACACTCCCTCTCCACCTTACAGATGAAGTACCGTAAATGATGCATTTGAGAAATTAAGAAGTGTTATGCTCTGAAAATCCTATTTTTATGCGTCTCATTAACTCATGGCTGACCATGCCTTTTTCGCTGGGTTAGTAAAAACTGAAAACACCACACTGAGGCATAGGTGTGTTGTGACACTAAAGTGCCAAGAAACCCCTCAGTTTCAGATCAATTTGATTAGAATAAGTTTTTATGCATAATATTTCGTTTTTCACAGAATATTTAATTATACATATTGCAAGACAAGCCAAGGTACAATCAGCGTTTGTCAGGTTCTTTTCATCAGCCTGTGCGCACTTGCCAGCTGCATGTCATCAGGCTGCGTGCTCTCAAATGTGTCGCAGAAGGAGAGCACGGAGTCATACCGTTCAGCGTGCTGGAGAAGGGGTACTATTAACTTCCGCAAGAAGCAGCGAATGGATGCCTTGAGAGCCACTAGTGGCCAAAGGGATCATATTCCTGTCCCCTGAAAGAGTGTGCTGGGTGCTAGGCCGCCTATATTCCGACAAGAAGTCGATGCCAGGGAAAAAGGATCACGTTAGCCCGGAGTATGGCAGATGCATTAGCACACTGTGATACCACACCTCTGGTCCGAAAACCCAAGTGCCATTGTACTGATCGGGGTGAAGGCACCCCAGAGTCCCTTTAGTGCACTTACTGCTCAACCCCACAGGACAGAGCGCTGAGTGACTCATTTTAACTAATTATGTTGTCCATATTTTTAATTAAAGCACCATGTACATCCTTGAACAGTGGCCAGATCTATCTCACCACCCGCTACAATATCCATCATCCCTCAATTGTCCATTGGCTTAAAGATACCCTGAAAGCATAAGGTGCCCACCATTATGTTCAATGATTGTAATGCTGTTTTAGGTTTTGACAGCAATTGAGTTTGGTCTCAACCTTAAACTGTAAAAAATATAGACAACATAACACCGCCTACTGCCAATGAGTTAATATCAGCAAGATTAATATGGAAAGTGCCATAACAGTCAGAGAGAGGGTGCATATGCACATACAAACTTCCTGATGATGGGTGGAATCACCATGGTTTCAGAGCTCCGCCTCAAGCCTTCTCTCATGCGCAGACTGCTATTGACAACTTATTTTGAAATAATAAACTAGAATTAAAAGGAGTTTGATCGTTGGCAGTGTAAATGATCATCACAACATGATGACAGTGGTAAGTCTGTTCAGTATAGCTGTCAATCACATGGTCCCGCCTAGTTTTTTTGTGGGGGGGGGGGATAAAAAAAAAATCGAGCCATTGGGAACCACACACAAAGAAACTTGAGCCAAGAAAAAAAACTACTGAACTTTGTTCTCTCTATATAGATATTTTTCGAAAATCATTAAAACTGTTTGTGTCATTTCAGAGGAAATCATTTTTAAAGTTCCGCTTTGTCCCATAGACTTGCATTTGCCAGAAATCATTCTGCAGCCAGCATGATGGGGGCATTCTCGAAGGTTTGGCTTCACTCCACCAGCCATGTGAGACACACGAAGTTGAAATACACCTACTATTAAAGGGTCATGATTTTTGATTTTGTACAATTCATGGGTGAGGAAAAAACATTTTTTCTTGCTGTTGATTCCATAAATCCCAGGTTCCGGAGGTAAGAATGGCTTCTCACTCAGCAACATTTGGTACTTCTCTCTAATGGGTCAACAATTGACTAATTAATTACATGCGTCATGAACAAATGCCATGTGGATTCTGCTGCAGACACTTGTTGTATTAAAGCAACAGAGAATTCAGCAGGTTAATGCAGCTATAACCTTACATTGAATGCATTGCAGTCACAATTCTCTACAAGATATAACACTGAATCAGAAAATTGTTCATGAGTTTGTGTTTTTAGACCAAACTGCATGAGTATTAAATGATTAAAAATGTAAACCAACCCTGAGCGTGACTTGTTTCTATTTGCAGAAACCTGTGGGTATTACAGGGGATTATAGTTGTATTTGTTGAGTTAATTTCCTATATCTGTTCTAATCTTAGGCACAGAGGTTTAAGCTGCTGCCTCTCAGCCTGGAGGATGCTTATTTAACTGTGGCTAGGACATCTTCCAGAGTGGTGCATGCTTGTGTTGTCAAAAATGAGCTGTTTAAACATCGATGTGGCAATCTTCAGCCCTTTTCAAACCCCTGCACTAATTCAAAGGTAAAAAATGTAAACAATTAAACCATCCATAAAAGATGTTAATGATGTCTCTCATGTTAACAAGCTCTGACTACAGAATAAAGAATGGCATTTGTTCATCTTTACTGCAGCAAGACATATGAAACATTCCGATCTGATGACAATGGCCTCTTGTGCCACATGCTTCTCCGATTACTCTTGGTCACCTGCCTCTGTAAAATCTTTCAACTTAAAGTCTTATAGCTAATAACTAAATGTCATTATTAGACTGGTGAGTCATGTTTTTGTTGGTGGCTGTAAAGTGGAATGATGATCTGCCAAAAGCCTATTACTGTGAGACCCGCTGAGTGGAACTCGTCGTATTCTCAAATGAATAACGGAGTCTGTGTTTCTGCTATTTTTGGTATCTTTCGTTTTGCCAAGTTTGAGCTTGTTAGTCCTTTCAACTGTGTTTCTTTGTGTGAGAGTGTGATTGACGATGCAGATCGCACATTTGAAAAAGAACACATCGTTAAAGACCTTCCTTGTACTTTTTTTAGGACTAACTCCAATATGTTGTCCTTTCATTTGATTATATGGCCATAAAGTTTGAAACAAACATATAGTTTGCATATACCATCTGAAAGGCAGTGCTTCAATTTCAAATATTATCGTTTTATGTCTCATAAGAACTGTGCATAAATGAGGTCAAATTACATTTATGTTTGATAAAAAGGTAGTTTTATTTAGCTGACACCCATAAGGAATGCTACATTTTTCAACGCATTTTAAATGTGTCATTTTACAGCATATTACCTTTTGGACCCAGTTAAATATTTGAACCCACCACTTGTGGATTCCATGCATTTTTAAAAACTGCATAGCAACAAGAAATACATTTTCACATAGAATAAAATAAATAAATCAATTGTGTAATGAAAAATGTATTAATAAATTTGCACTTGAATGAAATAAAAATAAAAACGAAATAAGGATTTGACCTCTTCACCAAACATGTTTCAGTACTTCTTTGTCAATCAAAAAGGTTAGATCTTTCCTGAAGTTGAACAGCACAAACCTTCAGCTCCATTCACTAATTTTTTTATACACAAAAGGTCTGAAGACTGGCTAATGTGAACCTAGAAGGACTACGATGGGCTTCTTTGTGAGCAGCTTATTTCCTTTCAAAGTCTCCAAGAGCAGCTGGATGTGCCAGAACTTTCTGTAACAGAGTTTCTGTAAAATAATCAAATCTGAAGTCATTGCATTTGGAAACAAAGACGATATTCCCAAGATTAATGCTTAGCTTGCTATAAGGGTAAAAAAAAAAAAAAAAACCTAAAAACAGATCACAAATCTTGAGGTGCTTCTGGGATCTGATCTTAGTTTCTATTCTCACTTAAGAGCTGTGACTAAATCTGCTTCTTATCATCTCAGAAATATTGGAAATGACTAGAAACTTTAGTCAAGATCCTCAAAACTATTGTCATGGGCCTAAAAGACTATTTTATTCAAAGCAATTTACATTTCAAGAAATGAACACATTTGGAGTTTAAACCCACAATCTTCTATTGTTTTGCATTTAATGTTCTACTAACAGAGCTGCAGAAAAGCTTTTGAGTACAGCGTCAAAATTTATTAAATTATGTTTCTGACCTTGCTCCAGCGCATCTGTATCACCTTCAATGGCACTATATAGCTTCTTGGTTTAGGTCAAACCCCTACATATAGAACTGCAAATAGTGTCTGTTTAGACTGATAGTATAGGACTAGTAAGTATAAATTCAAATGCAAAATTTGAGAATTCTAAAGTAATTTTAGAATAATTTTAATACACCAGCGGTTAATGGCGTGACTGGAGAATGAGTGTAATATGATCATGCTTGCAATCCCTACAAAGAAAACAAGCTATGGCATTCTGCACTGAAGTCTGGATAGAGCTGATGAGAGACTGAAGAAAAAGCATGGACAAATTGTTCCAAGATTTTGAAAGAGAGAACTTATTTGTGTGGTTGAAGGGTTGGTGTGGTGAAGAGACCATTAAAAGCATAAAAGATTTTGTAGAGGGATATTGGTTCATCCCAAGCAGCAGGGGGCAATGTTGGTGATGGTAAGTTGGGAAATCACATGACTTAATGAAAGGGCCCTCAAACAGATGAGAAGTGCATCAAGGATATTGTATATATTTACATTTTATATTTTATATGGTGAAAGGATTTGTACACTGTTGTGATTATATATTTGTTTGTTTATATATATATATATATATATATATATATATATATATATATATATATTTTGATATATTATATTATTTGACAATATATGGCTCCGCCAAACCACTAACCATGAGTGGGAAAAATGGATTTGCTTCATCATTTATTATCGAGCATTAAGTAAAAATTTAATTTAAATTCAATAATAAATATAGATGTAGAATAAAATTGACACCACTAATAGTTAAAGTTTTTTAAAAAAGTGTTTCTTAGTAAGATAAAATATCTGCAAACTCTATTATTTGTATAATGTGATACATTCATTTTTTCATTCAATTTCCAATCCGTAATTCCCTTTTCAGGTCAAGGGGGTCTGCTGGTGCCTATCACCCTGTACAGGTTGCCAGTCCATCGCAGTAATGTGATACATTTTAAAGTAAATAAAAATATGCACATTTTTGAAAGTAAACACTAAGATGTTTTGATAAGATCTTGTAAAACTGACAATATGTCACGCATTACAAAAGGCAGGGAAGAGTTGTTTCAAAGTACAGTTTACACATAGTCGTCTATGTGTAAACTGCATGAACACAAGTCTGTGACAACTGTGATGTCATGTGCGTTCCAGGTTGGGTCTATAGACAGAGCAGGAACATAAACACAAATAATCAATCGTACATTTTCATGGATCCTTGTAAGTGATGATAATTGTAAAAAAAAAGACCTTTTTTAATTTGTTATTTCAGTGCACTCAGTCTAAACAGTGGTTTGTTTTCATAAAACTTAAAATGAGCATCTAGTCATTTTAGCTTCCATCAGTGAAAACAGTCAGCAGTGAATGTTATTTCTGACGATTCTGTTTGTTTACACAGGATTGATCATTTGGATAAGTGGAAGTGGAAATTGAACTGAGCTAAGGCATTACTGAGCTAAGGCAATCTCAGCCAATCAACTGGTAGTATGATTGTGATGTCACCAGCAGCTGGGTTTGATCTAGGCAAGACGTTAGCACTGCTGTTTATCGTGGTATGTCAGCCATTAAAAAGTCATGAGTCATTTCCTCCCTGCAGCTAATAAACACTCCTTAACCTCACTCATCTTCATGTACACAGTCCACACACTGATTTTTCATTCGCAGGAAGTGTTTACAGTTTCCAGTAAAAGGAAATTGACAGTTAAAAAGGGACAAAATACAAGTTCTTACAGGAAGATGAGAAGAAAAGTGGCTGGCAGTGATTGAGGGCATCTTCATAACAAAGTCATTGTGAAAGCTGATGCGCTGGAGGCGAGAGATTATTGTTTGACTAGCGAGGAGAGGAATGGGTTTGGAACTGGGAGATCAAGTCCGGGCTTGACTTGACGACACTGCAAGAGTAACATACTAAAAGCATATTTCCATGAACAAGTTTGTCATGAACTCGACAAAAGGTTCAGTAGGTAGGGCAGATTATTCCATTGCGCTCACTCTTGCGTAGAGTTGCTGTGAAAACTCTTCATGTTCAAACACATTCAGATATGGTTTTACTTTTAACCCACATGCTTTATGAATGTTTTTTTGTACGGTAGGATTTCAATGATAGTGCTGTTATGAAACCTCTTTTAGATCCATCATACCCTTTTTTCAATAATAATATAAAAAAACTTGTGGTTTTATATATTTGGAATTAAAAATTTGGCGATTACTCGTTGTTAGATCAATAAACGTAAAGTTGCCTAGACGTTCCCTTACATTCGAGAACATAGACGAATGTTGAGTTGCTCGACTAGGGGACCTCTATAAAGGGCCATGCCTTAAGTCCATCCAGTCAGGCTGACACTAAGCTGTGAAGGTTAAAAATAGCCAGACCCCGACTGGGTATATCTCCTTCCGCCCCTTAGCCCAGAATAAATCTATTGCGGGGAAGTCGCAAAGTGCTGTTACAGCAGGGCGACCAGAAGGAGTGCACCTTGATGTGGAACAAAGTGCGCGGAGACCGCATCGAGACCTGAAAAAGGCTTCCCGCGAGTACATGTCTCCCCGGCCCGTAGGAGGGGAGAAGACGAAGGTCATCGTTCTACACCACAAGGGTGGAAGAAAGGAAACGGGGTAATACAAAACAATCTGTAGGGGTCAGGCCCACAGGCAAAACCTTACTACCAGAACCTGCTCCGCTCAGTCAGTTGCTGCGTGGGGGTAGGATAGAGTTCACTGAACCACCGTGAGGGGGCCGTGAAAGAAGGATACACCGAACCACCGTGAGGGAGCCGTGAAGAAAAAATGGTCTGCAGGACCACATCCATAACACGGTTTCTGACAGAGTCAAAAACCGAGCCAAGGCCCTCATTAGATGTTGGAGTCGAGGATGAGGGATTAGGGTGTTCGACTGAACCATGGGAATGTGCGTCCATGAGCCATCCCCCAACTGTGCCAACGAGTTAACTGCCACCACTCAGTACCGCGGAAGGCACAGCGCCTACATCAAGGCAGAAGTGCCTGATAAAAGTTTGGGGTGTCGACCGCAGCTCTACAAATGTCGGCGAGTGAGACCCCCTTGGCCAAAGGGGGTCTCACTTGGGGGCAGGGTACATCACTCGCCTGGTAAGCCAGCTAGATAGCCTCCACAATCCAACAAGCTAACTGCTGCTTGGACACAGCGTACCCCTTGCGCTGGCCTTTATATTCACAGAATCCAGCTCGATACAGAGAAAAGTAGCTTTTTACACCGTAGTGAGCTGGCTCTTTTCTCGGTTGACCTGTAACCCCAGGCGTGACATGTGCGCCAGGACCATATCCCTCCGGTGGATCAACTGGTCTCTGGACTCGGCTGGTAACAGCCGGTCGTCCAGGTAATCCAGGATACGGATGCCTGCCCGGCGAAGCGGGGCGAGAGCGGCCCGGACAACCTTTGTGAAGGTGTACGGGGAGAGGGAAAGGCCAAAGGGCAGGACCCTGTACTGGTGAGCCTGGCCCTCGAAACAGAACCTGAGGTAGGGTCTGTGATGACGCACCACGGCCACCTGAAAGTACGCGTCCTTCAGGACCATTGTAGCGAACCAATCCCCAGGACAAACGCACGGCAGCATGCTGCAAATCGTCAGCATATTGAAGCAGAGCTTGGCCAGGGCCCGGTTGAGACGATTCAGATCCAGGATTGGTCGTAACCCGCCTGACCTTATGGGGACCAGAAAGTAAGGGCTGTAAAACCCTCTTTCTGCATCGGCTGGAGGGTCCGGCTCGACTGCTCCTTTGGTCAAAAGGGCGTCGATCTCCTCTCGCAGGAGTGAGGCGCCTGTCCGTGGGACAGGGGTCTAACACACCTTGAACCTGGGGGGTTTCACGAACTGAATCGTGTAACCCAGCCAGATTGTCCGGAGGACCCAACAACTGACCCCGGGAGGCTTCCACCAGGCTCCCAGGTACGCAGTCAAAGGTCCTACGTCGGACGTGTCAATGAGGGTGTGGCCGCACGGTTGCGGGCTTGGAGGCGGAATCACCAGGGTGGGGCCTGAGTGTAGAATGAGTGTAGAGCAGAGCGCCCCTCTTATAGAGCGGCTGATTGCTAATCATCTACACTCGCAAATCAATTCATTTGCCCGTTAAATATGTGGTACCACCTCCCAGGATTGGTAAGTCCCCTAGTCGAGAAACTCGACATTCATCTACATTCTCGACTGTAAGGTAACTGGAGGCATGTTTTGAGGGAACAACCCAACTTTGGCACTCAACTTGAACCTGAAGACATTTCAAGTTGCCTCAAAGAGTCTATATCATCATTTTCAAATGTAAATTATCTTTTAAAACAAGTAAATGAACCGTTTTATGGCTCGTTCATATGGAACTCCTCCTTTATGTGATGCAACCTGCAATAATTCAAGCATCTCCGAAACAGATCGTCTAACAACAAATCTTAGACTACTGTTTTCTCCTATATTATGTAAAAAGTGCATTAGAAAATCAACAATACCATGATGCTACCTGATCAGTTTGAACCTGTGTCCGACGATGAGAGTTGCTGATGTCATTCCAAATCAAAAGCGATTGGAGGATTCCTCTCAGTGGTAAATATCCAGTTACATTAATGTTTTGCCACTTCTGACACTTGAATGTATGTAGATGCAGAGGGATGTAGTATCGTGTGAAATACACTTTTTTGTCAATTAGCTAAGGTGTAGGTAAGTAATGGGTAAGCTAGTATAGTTAATAACTAATGTGTAGTTGTTCACATGGATTGAATGGCTGAGACAAACTGATCCCCTTAAGTGTTGTAAAAAAGAAGTATCCTCTTTCACTTTATGTCCAGCACATTTGACCTACAGGAATCCGTTTCCATCAAGCTGGATTTGGGCAATGTTTAGCATCTTGCGCTCATAATAGATAGGGGGATGAGTGAGATCACTCAGATTGTTTTTTAATTAAAATTTTGTTTTTAATTCCAACCCATTGAATTTATTCAACACATTACTTTTCTCTGTTGTTAATGTGTGCAGTCTGTGCATTTAGTCCGGACTGAGTCCTTTAGTTCTTTTGTCACGTAACTGCTCCCAATATTAACCAATCCAATATATAAGCCGGGGCCTGAAAAGACGAGTTCCTTTTGTTTCTGGTTCATACGGCATTGGTTAACATTACGGAGCAGTCATGAGCCGGAAACCGAAAAGAATGATAAGTCTTTTCGGTTTCCGGCTCATGACCGCTCCGTAGCGGAAACAGAAAATATTTGTTCATTTTTTTTCAAGTCCTTTCGTCATTAATGATGAGTGGGTTATACTCGAAAAAAATTATGTTGACCATGCGCCACTGAACGAATCCATTTCCGACACGACTCGTTCCTACAGAATAAAAAACAAATTCCTCAGAAAGCCAAATTTAAAAAATTATTTCCTAAGAATTTACATTCTTTTTATAGTTCTAATGATTTCAATTTCATTATCACTGAATAATCACTGAAGATTGTCATCAGTGATCAATCTTCAGTAGTTTTTTGGGTTTAAGTTTATTTTCGTGTCACTCATGATGGCTCAATTTTCCCTCCAAAAAAGGCAGGACGAACTGAGCTGACTGACCACTGTCATCATGTCATGAGAAAGATCATTAACACTCCCAAAGATCAAATTCAGAGATTTTGTTCACAAATTGTGATGAGCCAGACACAAGACGGAGCTCTGAAACCATGATGGTTCCATTCTTATCGGGACGTCACATGTGTGCACATGCACTCATCAATTGCAGCCTCCAGTCTAGCTCGAAAAAAGCCTCTTGTGAGCTCAATGGCAGTAGGTGATTTCATGTCATCAATATTTTGTTACTGTCTATGGCTTCATACAAAAGTTGGAAAATGTACATACCTGTTAAAAATCAACAATTGCTGTTAGTTAACTTTTGATAAGTCAAAACAGGAGCTGTGAACTGTTTTTTTTTCTATTTTTGATATTGTGATATACTGAGCTGCAGTTGTGTGGATGGAAGGACAGTAGAGCTGTCTAAGTAGCAGAAAAACTGTAAGTAGACTGACTGGTTAACAATAATTAATTACAACCAAGATCTATAAAGTACTACCTCTGAACATACTGAATCATATTCAATCCTGACAAAAGCACTGTTGCAAATAGGTGGACAAATGTCCAGCAAAGTATAACGTTTTAAAAGTTTTTCAAAAATGCACAATATTTTTTTTATAATATTCCTAGATTTTTCGAAAATATTTTTCCTCTGTTGTTCTGCAGAGGAGGCTGTTTATATGCTGAAATGAGGTAAAATGTCAGGTTGACTCTGGGGCATGTGCAGTGTTATGGTTTAACCTCAGCAGGCTGCAGTAATGAGAGCAAGTTTTTGAAGAGTGCTGAATAGTTCACCATCCCAAACCTGAGGTGGTAATGTATGCAAGAGTTTCTTTCACACAAACTTTGATTCCGGCAGTGGGTCATGTCAAATCTTGCCTGTTTGCAGATTAAACACATGCCAAGCTGAAAAAGCTTCATTTGTTTTTTTCTCTATTCCTAAAAAATGCTTTGGAATGGGCACATCCTGCAGTTTGAAAAATGCAGATCCTGTTCGGAAAACCATGGGAATGTGCTGAAAAGAGACGAAGAATAGGTCGAATCTCTGGTAGTTGCTAAAGATTCAATGTTCTGGGGCATGGGATTTTATTTAACACAAATTCAAACACTTGATGCAATTATACAATCTGAGAAAAAAAGAAACAGTCAAGTGAATGATGACAGCACCATATGTTGAACAATAAGAGTTTTTCCAAGTATAATCTTATTCATTCTTTCATTTTCCAACCCGTTTTGGGGTCACGGGGGTCTGCCGGTGCCAATCTCCAGCACACATTGGGCAAGAGGCGGGGATACACCCTGATATATAATAATAAATAGTCCTATTTGGTATCAAAATAATTGGTCATTGCTTAATTAAATACAAGACATTGACTTTGTAATACTGAATAAAAACATTCAGAAGAGAGCAATCTGATCACCATAAACGATAAACAAATGGAAGAAAAGGGGATTTTCAGGGATTTCATAATGACAAGCGTAGTAAGGTATTGCTAGAATCTAACGATCATTGTTTGCCCCAGTTGTTTTTTCCTCTAGTTATGCAATGGCATACCTCAGGGGTCATTCACTTCCACAATCAGCCTCCGATTGATTGGAGGTCAAGGCTACGGCGACAACAACATGAGCATAACAAACTACACAGAAGCCAAGTCTCATCTCATTGTTGTTGTTGTTTTATTCCCCAACAGTGCAAACACACGTATAAAAGATCTCGATATGAAATTTACATTCACATAGAACCATCGCAATAAATACATTGCAACCTCAAAAATAGCACAAGTATTACAAATCATCAATAAAATACTCTTTTCCTTTACTCTACAATATATTTAATACATACAATAATCCGGACCCGTATCAATATGAAAATACCTAATTGACAAGAAAATCTAATCTATGAATTTACTGTGCACACTTTATGCATTATTAAAGTCATTATTTTATGATCATAACAGCAGGAAGTTAGGCCACTGTAGTCAAAATAGGTTGTATTAAGTCATATCAAATAGAACCATTTAACTGTTTGGCTACATTTGTCAGATCATAGAAATATTCAGTGATACAATAAGCATTTGGCATTCATTCATTAAAAGCAAAAATATATAGCTATTAAAATGAACAGCTCCTAATTTACATTTGTGAATATGCAAATGCCATAAATTATTAAGCAAAATAGGGCAAACGTTTAATCCAAAACAGCATTCCTTAATCAGCAGATGAAGCAGAGAAAAAACTAATTAGCAAAATGCTATTGAATTATCTCTAAGCTCCGCCCCAAATAGGAAATATCAGAGTTGAGAATTCGACAGAATCCGTTTTTTCTGCAGCACACAAGGCAGTTTTTAAACAGGTCTCACATATCCTGAGAGGCATGGTAATAGAGTTTTAGTAAGCTTCCAAAGAATAAAACAAAAACAGCTGCTTTGTAAGGTATGAGTGTGCCCACACAGCCAACTTAATGCCCAGAAGATCAACAAGGACATGTACAATTGTTTCCTCTACAACAAGCTAACATTAGCAGCTCTTAGTACTATGTTGATTAAAATGCTTTTCCTGCTTGGACTGTCCACGGGTAAACCTTACGCCCTTAATTTAATGATATTATCTGTCGCATGTTTAGGTTATATTTGAATAGTCGGTAATGATATCGCGGGCCTTTACTATGAAGCCGGACTAACTGACTAGCCAACAAGTTTAGAATTAGTTTGCACCAATCCTGGGTTTTGTGTATCAAGAAAGGATCTAGGATTTAATCAATCTTTGTCACTCAGGATACTTACGCCACACTGCTTACCTGCTTCGGGGCAGGTTGTGTTCTGGATTAGAGTACATTCGTACTCTAACATTCGTTCAAGAAGAGGTTATAAAAGGACCGTTTAAGTTTAAGTAGCACACCTGCATCGGTAACAATGGCTTCACCTTTTCTTCCCAAACCTGTGAATATTTTTGTGCTAATTGTTAGACGAGCACTTTGTAGGGAAAGTTTTTAGGCACAGACAAATTCCTTTGTCTTTCCTGACACGTATTTGCACGAAAGATACATGTTCTCTGTAAAAGGAACAGCTTCTACAACCGCACATACAAAATGTGACGCGTAGAAGTCCTGACTTTACTTTACCACAGATGGTGCGTATTGCGTTGAATGGGCTTCTTTAACTTACGTATTCGCACAATCAGGAGTTTTCTGCCAACAATCTTGTCTGGCTTTTTGCAACAGCCACTGTTTTAGTACGAGACAAAACTACAGTGGTACCCCAAGATTTGAAGGCTTCGAGTTACAAAAGGTTTGACATATGAAAGGTCTCGCGGGAAAATTTTTGCTTCGAGATACGAAGAAAAATTTGATATACGAATAATAACAAACATTTCTGCTCTATTTTCCACTTGTTTGTCTCACGTCACGCTGCGATTCCGCGTCTTGGCGCTCCGTTCTTCCTTTGAAGAAAGTGTGCTGAAAACACTTTAAATCAGTGTTAAATTGAGGGAAACTTTATGTATAATGATAGAGATAGAGTTTAACATAGAGAAACCATGTGACGCACTATCAGAAGTGCTCTCTCCATCACTTCTCACACGCTCGGTATTCTTTATGCTTGTGCTTGAACCCGTGTTGGTGTCAGTAATTCGTGAAATATCTCGAGAAAGTTTAATAAAACTTTAATACGTAGTGCCGTAATGTTTTGTGCTTCCGTACCACCTCCTCCAAAAGGAAAGGTTTCACATTTGTGTACATATTACGTATTTTGTGTTTTATTTTCATTTATTACATTAACAATGTGTTGATTTAAGGATTGAAGAAACGTTACTTGATTTTTCTCTGGTTTTCCTTTTTCTTATCAACTTATACTGTTGTTTCTGAGAGCCATTGCACGGATTAGGCGTTTTACATGTAAAACTTGCTTGGATATACGAAGAGTTCGAGATCCAAACGTCACCCTGGAACGGATTAGTTTTGTACATCGGGGTACCACTGTATATGTTTAAACTCTTACTATAATCTATTTTTGAACTTGCTCCTTCACAAAGAAATGAAATCTCGCTGTATCCATGTTCATCGTGATTGGTTATTCGATGCCTAAGTCAGTCTTTTATGTGCACGTGCCTGTGAACTAATAATTAAACTAATAATAACTCCTGTATGTATCATTATTAGTTTCACATTTGTAAAAGCAGATGTCAGGGAACGAAACCCATGCCCGTGAGCAAATATCCAATAAATGAACTACTGCTTTGTGTAAATATCCAATCAATGAGCGCTAAAGTTAGAGTGTGGGAATTCACATGTTTCTCACAGCCAGAAGATTGACAAAGATGGAAAAAGAATGGTAAACAAAAATGTCTCTGTGCCAGCAATGTTTTATCAGTGTTTATAAGGCAACATATGAAACACAAACGCTCTTCTACAGACAACTGTTCCTGGTTTCAGGACCCCTAGGTGCCCGTAACTTTTGCCTGCCTTAAATCCTTCTCTTGCTGCGCTAATCCGTTCGCTGCTGAAGTTCATGTCCACATTGCTACGATTGTTTATTTCATGGTTTTAATTTAAAGTGAAAATGTCTGTCGATGTGTCTTGATGTTTGATTTAGCAAAATAAACTGACTCCTATTATTTATCTGTTCATGCGATCCATACAAAGAATGATTTAAATAAATTACAGAAACGAAAACCATGGCTAAAAACCGTGGTATGTACCGAACCGTGAGCTTTGTGTGCTGTTGCATCCCTACTAATCATAGCTTAAGGCTCAAAGCCTGACTTGACAAGACAGTTGATGGGCTGCATCATGGAACCAATTAATATTTAGGTTTTGTCAAGTCAAAACCAATCCAGTAATACTGTGTTCTGCCACATTCATGGTCCAAGACCATGGTCCCATTGTGCTAAACTTAATAACACGACACACATCTGTCTTGGTCTACAATTAATTCTCAAGTTGGTAAAGATTACTAGGGGGGGCGGAGCTAAGTGATAGGTCATTTGGGCCTCACATGGTTCCATAAGAACGTAAGATTCGTAAATCCACACGTTGCAGCTCTAGAAAAGAACCGTTTGATATGTTTTAACTACATTTGATGGCACATATTGAAAGAAATACACTTTTTTTTCTAACAGACCCTGGAATAAAAAGGCAATCAAGAGCTCAACAAAGCGCCAATGCTACAAAACTCGCAGAAAGCTTTCCCAGCAGTACCACGCATGAAACAGAACAGAGCATCTGCCTTCAGATGAACATTAATAAAAGATGCGTCATTCATCAAGGGCATTATTTCTGTCTCACATGTGCTACTTCAGCATGTTTTGCAACATATCTCCTGGACTTCTTAGCTGTGGTTTGTTTTTGCAAAAGGCATGCATTAGAGACACACATCAGTCATCAAATCGAGCAACTACAACATGCTTAGAGGGACATGCAGAACAGCATGCTTGAAGCCAGATTTCATTCCCTAAGCATCATGTGAAATCTAATAAAGTACAGCATAGCACAAGAAGAAAATGAAAACTCGTGAAGCATTCAAAACTGAGAGTAAATTTGTATGCTCTAAAAAAGATCCTGATGGAAAAGAATTGAGGAGCACTAGACACCCAGCACTAAAACATGCATGTTTGACCATGTTACCATTCTTCAACTGGCACAGCAAGAGATGGTACCTTTGATTGGAGAATATGGAGATTTGCCTCCAAACATATCTGAAAAGCTTTTTGTGGGATTTTCCTTTGGGCATTTAAAGGAATAGCTCACGCAAACATTTTAATTTGCTGTAGGTTTACTCAGCCGCCCACCTTGTTATACTTGACTTGATACTAGAACTAAAGAGAATGTTGAATGATGTGGCTAAAGAATGCTATTTAAATTGTATTTCCACCAATAAGAGTGACAACAAACAGATTCCAAAAACACTTGTACAAAACATTCTTAAATGTGCACAATCCTGTCCACTTTCTGGTTTCCAAGAGAAATTGTTGAAAAAAAAATTATATATCTATGCCATCACTTTAAATAGTGCTTTTCAGACTCTCAAAGATAATTCCCAATTTTCAGAGCATTATTTATTCACTTCACATTCACACACTGATGATAATGATGATGATAATGATAAGCTACATTGGTGCCCGCAGCTGACCCGGGCCAGTCTGACACAACATGGCTCCCAATTCGTGACTACAGCCTCCTTCCTACCACCAAACACACCCCACCAGTCCATAGAAAGACAACCAGCTCTGCCACTACTTGCCACCCAATATGACCAATCATAGATTCAGTACCTGCAAATCCTTCCATTCAGTGTGCTCTCTGCAAGTTTTTTGTCTCTGAAGGCTAGTCACATCTCTGTTGAGTCACATCACCTATTGAAGACCTCAAGTCCCTGTTGTCTACAGAGGGTGAGTCTACTACTCAAGCCTCAGCTTTATGCATAAAAGAAGGCAGGTTTGTTGACTAGTGTCTCTTTAACTAAAAATACAAAAGAGTTACTGAGTAGGTTCCATTTCAGTTTCCCCTTGGAGATCAAGGCCCAAACACTGATCACAAGTTTTAAGATTCTTCATTGGAGCTAGATGGTTATAGTCTTGTCTGCCCTCTCTGCCATTCTCAAAAAAACACAGGGACCTTCCTTTAAAACATACTAGACTTGAAACAATATTTGAGACAAAATAACAAGAAGAATGCTTGAATTAAGACATATATTTTTCAGTAATAAAAAAAAATATTTTTTTTCCAAAACTGCCAAGCTTCATTGACAATGTTTTTGTCAAGTCAATCAGCAAAGTGACTTCTCCTAGAAGTATTTCTTATTTTAAGTCTAAAAATATATATTTATTATTATGAGACAGCAAAAGTTAAAGATTAAAGGGCAAAAATGATACGAGAGGCGTCATGGTGTTGCAGTGGGTAGAACTGTGACCTCCCAGTTAGAAGGTTCCCAGTTTGAGGCTCGCCGATGACCTTCCTGGAAGGAGTTTGCATGTTCTCCCTGTGTTTGCGTGGGTTTCCCCCACAATCCCAAAAACAGGTTAATTTAAATTCCCCTATGTGTGAGTAAATTTTGCCCTGCAACACACCTGTCCATGGTGTACCCCCACCTCTCGCCTGATGTGCGCTGGAGACCTGTGACCCCAAAGGGGATTAAGTGGGAAGGAGAATGAGTGAATGAATGAATTTCCACACCTTACTCAGCTACTCTCTACTGAAATTTTGCTATTCACCCCCCCAAGAATTTTCTGTGCAGTGAAGTATTATAGTATAAAATATTCTTTAGTACAGTGGTACCCAGAGATACAAATCCTTTGAGCTACGAAATGTTCGAGATACGAATGGTCTCGCTGGAAATTTTTTGCTTCGAGATATAAAGAAAAATTTGAGAGCCGAACAACTACAAACATTTCTGTTCTATTTTCCACTTGTTTGTCTGACGTCGCACTGCACTCTTTATGACGTCATCCTGGCGTTCTTTTCTCCTTTGAAGAAAGTGTGCTTTAAGGGGCTGATACAACACTTTAAAACACTTTAAATCAGTTTTAAATTGAGCAAAACATTATGTATAGATTACCAATAATGTACTATAACAAATGTTAGAGTCAAGGTGTTGTAAAAAAACGTTTATAACGTGGAAAGTGCTGTTCTGTAGGGCAATTTAGAGAAACCATGTGACGTTGCACGGATTAGACGTTTTACATGTAAAATTTGCTTCGAGAAACAAAATGTTCAAGATCCAAACATCACCCTGGAATGGATTAGTTTGGTATCTCGGGGTACCTCTGTATTATGGCATCACCTGATGGAGTGGAATGCTCTTGACAGCGCTTGCTATACTGTTTTTGTGTATTTTCTCAGGCATGAAACAGTGTTATTTGTAGGAGGAAAGAAAACTGGATAGAAAAAATTGTGAAAATGGCATAAAAATACCAGAAGGAAAAACGTAAATACCCTTTTATGAGTAATCCAACAGCAAATTTATGTGAAGCTTTGCTTTTCCCAAATACTGGTTGTCGATTCATTTTCTTATGGTTGTATATGTGATAGTGCCTCCATTGTTCACATCTATATTCAGAAGGCATGCATATGAAGCATATTATGTGAGCTTTTACATCATGTTATTACTGGAAAGGACATCCCAGAGGGTAAAGGGCAGCAGGAAGTGCATACAGATGGTTTGTCCAAGCACTGAGTGCGTACAAACATCACATACAGGAAAACTGTGCTGATTCAACCCACGTAAAGTTAAACATTTACCCAGGTCACAAACTCAACGGATTTTCTGTAAATGATTGCAAAACAAAAACATCACTGCAGGCTCATGGGTTGTTTAGTAATTGAGCCGATCCGTCTCTCTCACCTGAAAACCCAAGAGCTGGGAATAGCTTTGCTCTCAGAACTGTAAACCTGTGACGTGTTCTTCATGTAAACAATTTATTCAAAGCAGATCTCAATATGAGGAATCATTTGTCTTCTTTTGTTTGGAAAAACCCAACAGATGCATGAAGTTTCTCCCATTCGTCAACTCTAAAACATCTTTCTACGTACAAAATACAGCGCTGTTTAGATTCGAAACAAATAGTCCTTTCACATGTTCTCACGCTTCATCACCGTGGCATCTCTTGCCATTTTTAGATGCAAGATAACACACCTACATACACACACAGAGACAAACATCACACGTAGGGCACGTGTCTCCTGGGCTGGTGTGAAGCTATCTTTGCAGTAGATTCCATGCTCCTTTGTAGGAGACCCTGAATTCTTGGTGATCTGGGGAAGACTCAAGAAAACACAGGCACAGGTAAAGACACACATGTTAGTGATATACTTGCAGGACCTTTTCAGTTTGGCACGTTTCGATCAGCTCTGTGCAAAAACTCTTGGTTCTTGTGCTGGGTTATCCTCCACGCTTCAGCTTTACCAATGCATCAAACCACCAAAACATCTTGGTTGTCACACATCTGCCTCCATATCAACAGACACAGAGGGCAGGTACAGAATGCTGTTGTTTGGGGTGTTTACGTGACCAACTGTGTGACTTTTTACACCATAGCTACTCACAGCAGGCGCTGATGCCAGATTTGTGCGAATGCAAGGGCTTGAGGCTCCACATTCTGAGCCCTGGGACTGCATGTGCTGGGTGCCTTGTGGAGTTCGTCCATCCAGAAAGTAGGTGAGCATTTGACCTTTGCCCTTGACACTAACTTGGCCACGACATGTGAAATGAAAGTAAGGTGAAAGAAGGCGGAAGACGTCTTCGGTTACCTGGGAAAGAAGAGGTGGTCAGAAGGGTTTACATCTTTTAATCTTTTTGGTTTAAGTAGGTTTTAAATGACTAAATTAGATGCCATTTGACTGACATTTTGAAATTTGAAAAACTATAAAAACTCTAAGAGCCAACTTGACCATTCAGAACCAACCAAGAATGGCTGAGTGACGACAAACCGCAGCGTGCACTGGTTGTAGAATGATTACAAGTCTATGAACTGAACTTAAAAAATTGTTTCCTCAGAAAGTACGGCAAGTGAACAAACTTCAATATATTTTTTTCTTTGGCTCTGGGTGGTTTAAATTTAACCTTAAAAACTAGGCGGGACTATGTGATTGACAGCTACACAGAACAGAGTGGCTTTAGCGCTGTTATCATGTCGTGAGAAAGATGATATAAGCTGCCAACGATCAAATTCAGAGAAGTAGCTTTCAAATTGTTCTTTAAAAATACTAAATAAATTGTGTATAACAGGTTGCATGTGAGAGGGGTGTGTTTGAGCCAGACTCGAGACGGAGCTCTGAAACCACAACGGTTCTATCCTTAACAGGAAGACGCTTGTGCACATGTGCAGCCGTCAATGGCAGCCTCCTCTCCAGCTTTGAGATGGCTTCATTTGAGCCTAATGGCAGTGGGTAGGGTCACGTCGTCCATATTTTTTTACAGTCCAACATAGACTTAAGGGAAATATGAGATATTATGTCTACTGACCGGAGGTTTTCAATGTCCTGCTTATAATTGTGCTTTTACCCTAGAAAAAATAGTATTTTACATGCAACATGTGCACCGTGCCTTTATTGAATGTTTGTTCACCAATACAGGAATCGTAGAAGGTTCTTGGAACTAATCCAAACAAACAAAGAGTGGTTTATGGGTTGTTGAGTATCTTTTTACACCGAAGCAGCTCATGGTTAAACTTTGTATGGAGTAGCTTGTATTCTGAGGTGTAAAGGATTACTAATGTAATCACTGAAGATCAAAGGTGGTCCACAGCCCTGTACAGTTTAGATGCAACCTTCATGAAACACACCTGATTCTACTAACTAGTACTAACTAGACTCTCTTTGGTTTGTATAAAGCTGCCAGTGTTTGTACTGAAGCAGAGCTAGAAATAAAATCAGCAGGAATCCCTCCAGGAATGACTTTGCCCAGCCCTGCTCAAGATCATCTTCCAGTCCCTTCATAAAGTATATCTGCAATCCTGGCAAAGTTCATGGGTTGGGAAGTGCCTGATAACCTCACACAGGCATTCAAAGACAACTTTGCTAAATGACAGCTGATGCTGTACTGAAGTGTTGCTTCACCTGTATCTTTCCCTGAACTCCAGTGCTGTCCATCCTGCTCGCAACATTGACTGTGTTTCCCCAGATGTCGTACTGAGGCCTGCGAGCCCCGATCACACCAGCCACCACAGGACCCACGTTGATACCTGATTGATGAATCAACAAGTCATTCATTCGTTCATCCATCCATCCATCCATCCATCCATTACTTCTTCCTTTCTAGGGTTCCAATCTCCTGCTCACTTCAGGAGAAAGGCAAGGTAACTCAAATTATTGGCGGGATGGTCTTGCACTCCTGCCGTGGTCAAACTGTTTGCAATCAATTACAATAACACCTCAGAAGTGCTTTTTTATCACATGGGATAACCACTGACATGTTTTATAATTTTTTGGACCTTTTAAACTCACACTCAAGTACCCGTAAGTTCATGGAGCTCATTGAGGAATGGTGTGCTATTATTTCTGGTTATTACAGCAAAATTCATATTTTCTTGTGATACAGCTTATTACTGCATAATGTTTTAATAAATGTGTCCTGCAGGAGCATCGCAAATCTGGATATCTCAATATACACTTACTTTTTTAGAAAGTTCAACACAGACAGTGCAACTCCAAGCTGAAGCATAGTTGAGCGGCAATGAGCATAAAAAAAGCAGAGTTGAAAATTTAACACCTAGTGACAAGAAATAAATTCACTGGAAATGGTCAGTTTTATCGAAGACTTGCCACCGTGTACCCAAGAGCACCTCTTATTTAAATTTGAAGGATTCTGTACATTACAGAAATAATGTGCAGTACAGACCATAGTTGTGGAGCAGGAGAAAAATCATTTATATTGTGAATGACTCTTGTGAGCTTGGAAGGACAGCAGATATGCATTTCAGTAATTAATCAATTAACTTATTAATAAAATTCACCAGGAATAACAAAGAAAACACTCTAGCAAAACTCCAAGAGATTATCTGATTTAATCTTTACTGAAACCCTACATAATGTTCATATCTAGTGACTGGGCTGGCCAGTCCTGAATTACCTTGACTTCCTTAGCTTTTAGAAACTTTAATGTGTTGGTATGAGGATGAGAAGTAGTGCCATCTTGTGGTTTGGAATGTAATGGGTAGCAAGAATGTCATGAAACCATAGACTGACTGTCCACTCTTCATCTCTCATCCCACACTGAATATAAGCCCATACTATGCTTTGAATTCCACCCAACTTGTGACTGTTGGGTCCAATAAGTCTTCTACAGTATTTGTGATGATTGGAAGTTCAATAGATGATTAACTGGAAAATCTTCTGCCAATTTTCTGCAGTTCATCCTTCCTGCAAGCTGCGGACCTTTGGGATTTCTAGTTGTCTGCTGGTTCTGAACTACAATTCAGAAAGGAACGCAATTAGCTGCAGAGTGTAAAAGTTACTCGATGAGTCCAATGTAGGAATAAACAAGGTTACATGGAGAATTCAGTTCGTCCTTCGTCTTGTCACAAAGTGACTGTAAACACAGACATTACAGTGTTTATGTAATAGTGGTTAAAGTCCCCCCCCCCCCCTCACTCTGAGGGACAGGTGAGTATCCAGAGGAGAGTTGCCAATGGTGCGCACCAACAGGAACACCCAAGAGGGAATCTTCCGGAACAGGAAGTCCAGAAAGTAAACCCAGTGGATCAACACAGACCATGGAAGACCCTTGATGAAGAAACTCTGGGTCATATTGTTGACAGAGGAATATTGTTGAAAGAAACCTTAACAAAGAACCCCGGGCTTCTGGGCGTTGGATGTATATAGGGTTAGACGCTGAAGGTGATTGGAGGAAAATGCAAGTGGATCCAGGTGAGTTCAATCAATGCAGGGAACAGGGTTGCTGACATTCGTAGACTAGAAGTTAACTTTAGGCCAAATTATTATTTGTTGGATAGGCGACATAACTTTCATCAGGGGGTGCATATGATGTATGCAAACATTCTGCTTGGCTCACCTGTGTTTTGTGCTGAATCAATCGAGTCTATGGTATTTAAAAAAAAAGGTGGCCACAGAAAATGTAGCATTTAACATTGATATGGTACTTCTTTCACAAATTTTGACCAAATAAGGACTGGTTGTAGAGCCAATTGCAAAACACTGCCCACTGAAAGGAAAGGCAAATGAGGTTTGCTGCTTTGATTCTGGTTGCATTGACTGCACAGGAATGTTAAGAAATGACAAAGCTGCCTGTCAAAACAGGGTGGCACAGACATGCAAACATTGATAAAGAGTTTTTTTTTTTCAATAACTGCAACCACTGTGCACACAAGAAACATCTCAAGTTTATTAAGAGCATTGACATAATGCAACATTATTTTTCACATTTATAAACGACTGAATTTTTTGTTGTTGCTGAAGTGTAAAGTTGACTGCATTCTATTATTGGGATTTCATTAAGCAGCAAAGTGCATCAGTTATCACTTTAAAAATTGTTTATGTGCTTATTTTAGCTAGGAAGATTCTATCTGTCTGTAATTCGTCCCCTACACCATTTGTTGCTTCAGGACATCCTACTGGATAAGGGATGTCCGGCACAATGTGAACAATTCCTGACAATTTCCTCCACTCATCAACATGCACACACACTATCGCTCAAACACTCTACTGACACCTTGTCCTACAAAGGTCACTCACCAACTCGAAGCACAAAGTCATTGTATGACTGGTAGTTGATGGCATCCAGGACGTCAAACATCTCCATAGCGAAATCAGCTACTGTGCAGAGGTGTGCAGAAACTGACTTCTCACCCTGGTCAGACAGACAAGACAGGTCTTCATCTGCTGCTAAAATCTTGCATTATTTTCAGGTTAGAAGATCTGAATGGTTAAAGTGTTACGTTTTTATAGAAAAAATATGTTAAAATTATGCAGATGTTGTGCATAATACAATCAGCACCATTAAAATCTTAAGATTAAACATGAGGCAAACAGTATTTGAGGAAAGGAGTGTAAACAAATGCATGTAATCTAAGAGATTTTTAAATATCTTTTAAAAAACAGCTTTGAGCGATGAAAAAAATCTCATTTGGTACACCATTATAAACAGGTCTAGGGACAACAATAGACATTTTCTTTGATTATTCCAATCCCCTAGCTGATTGATATACATTTAAAGCCTTAAAAACAAATAATACACTGTAAAATGAATTTGGTTTGGACCTGGAGCTGTTGTGAGGCAGCTAGAAAGAGAAATGTGTTCATTTTGTTTTGAGCCAGCTGATAAAGCCTGAACTGGTGTATTAAGTCCTCCCACACAGGGCTGAACTGGGACACAATTTCAGGCCAGGCAATCTCACATCCACCCAGGCAATCATTGAAGCTTTTTCAGACGCACATTTTTACACAGAATCGATGTGTAGCTCTAGGTTAAAAAAAAACATTTAGGTAAAAAAGATCATCTGTCTGTACCAGTATCACCACTCCCTACACGCAGGGTACGCAGCCTGTGTAGGGCACCAACTACCAAAGGGGGGCACCATTATCCTATTTGCTCATAAATAATAAACAAAATGTTATATATCAACGATAGATTTTACTGCTATATGCATATATCTGTGTATATGTTATATGTAGAAACATTTTACATTTTAGAGAAGCTGAATCCAGCTTCTTATTATTTATAGCATACACTTATAGCGACGTATTCAAGTTATTGAAGGAGATCTGCCTGGTTTTTTTCTTTTATTGTTTGATATTCATAGGTTTGGACTTTATCTGAGTATTTTTTTTATTCATGGCAGTTTTATCGTTTCCATTTCAAGCTTTGAACCGTGCGTGTGAGATTATAAAGATTAATATTTCAATCCTCTCTGTCATCGAGTTATAATGTAAACATATTGTTTTATATAACATGTGTTTTGTACTCTGTCTGTTCATATCTGATAATAAATATTAAATATTTAATTGTGGTTCCATGTGATAGATTTAATAACCCCAGGACACGTTTAGATTACTTGTTTGAGGTTCCATTTCTCATTTTCTCTTAAGGATGTGTTCAAAAACTCTTTTCATCATTATAGTACGTATTATTGACTGTCATAATCCAAACTATAGGAATATTTTACAGTAACATTTTTGAGTTATTCCATCCTGAGCCCGGCTTTTTCGGAAAAATACATTTGGTGTTGGGTAGAAAAACAGTGTTGGGTTCCACTTCCCCTATTTTCTTATAGGTGCAAAGACTATATATCATTAAAGTAAGTGTCAGAATTTACTGTGCCATTTTTAAATGATTCCATCCTGAACTTGGCTTTTTTTAATATGTATTTAATGAAACTGTTTGTTTAGCACATTTTGAAGAGCACCATAGTCCATTTCTGCCTATGGCACCCATTGGCCAATGGAGGGCCTGGTCTGCACCCTCAGAAAAAAGGATGTAAGGTGATATAATTAAAGTACCTAAAGAAGGAGAGTTGTATCTTATGTTATTGTACTTAAAAGGCCTCTCCGGGTCCTTTATTGAAGGCACTGATGTAATAAGCACACATCTGTTCCTTTGCTACATAAGTACAGCAACTGAGGGGTCTGTGATTGGTTGCTACAACACTGGAACAAAGTGATGATTAGTCCAATTCACATTCACAGCTGTTCAAATAAGAATCTTACCACAAGCCAAGCCTTGTACCTGTTTATTAAGTCCATATTTGTACTGTTTTTTATTTTTTTTGTGTATTCTGAGAGTGTGTAGGGAATAGCAATTTAAATGAATTCTGCATTGCAGAACAAGATTAATGCAGAGCAAACTACTGAAATACATGTTTTATTTGTAGATCTACATTATTTAAAATGCTCAAGATAATCATTTAATTAAATGTATTATACATTGACAAAGAAACACCTAAAAGGACTTGATCGCCAAAACTCTCCTTGTTGAATTATCACGTATTTTATATATTTTTAACCTTTTTACTATTTTCTTCTCAAAGTGTTTAGCTTCATGCTACTCTCTCAATCTCTCGCATCTTTTTTGATTCCTATGAAACGAATTTAAATGTAAGTATATAATGTAATATTTTAATACAATTTCCAGGCTAATACTATTAAACCCAGAAAGCACCACTGGTGACTAGATGCAAATCTGAAAAGCACCCCTCAAGAAATGGAATTTATCTGAAGACACAATGAAATCAAACATCTCAGCAAGTCATGGACCTGGACATGACCCAAAAGTGGCAGAGGGGGGTAAGAGAATGAAAAAAGGTTTAAACTGCTATTGTCAGAAAATAAGGCCTCTATAATGTGTGAACTGGATGGTGTCTGTGTAAGTCTTCTTTCCATCAGCAGTTTGTGCAGAAATAAGTTCCCACTCTAAGCTGTTGTGTCACTATAAGCTTTGACAGATGCTTACCATTTTCATTACGTGTAAAAATGGTAAGAATCAGATTTATGTCGCGTGAATATTAGTTTAATTGGTATTGAAAATGAAGAATAAACCTTTATAGAACAAATATGTCACCACACTGTGGCTGCCCCCTAAACCAAGGAGAAACACTGCAATTATTTAGCAAAATTCTAAATTCCACAAACAATAGCAGAACATTTGAAAAGTAAACATTTTGAGGCCACTAACACTTTAAATAACTTTTGCTTGTTTGTGTAAGCTGTCCTCAGGGGAAAATATCATTAGCCCCAACTAAAAACAACAGGAAGTTAGATGTAAAATCTGAATTACTAGAGAAAAACAAACAATCACTTGTTCACATTTTAGTTTGGTTTGAAAGCAATGTCAAATTACACCATTTATTCAGTGTCAACTGAAATATACCACCAAGAACATTTCATTACCGCTATAACTTAATGACAAACGGTTTACCTTGGTTCCTGAAGTTGGGACGAGTCCGACCGCAGCCATGTATGTACTGCCAATAGTTTTGATCTTCTCAATGTCTCTGTAGCATTCCTTATCCATCAACTACACGTGGACAAAGAGAGAGACTGAGAATATGAATATCTCTAGAAAAGGATAGAATGTCACTTGATAAATGTTAATTCCATACACCCACAATACAGTGTACTTACCATTACATTCATACAATCACATTTGTTAAAATTAAAGTTTCAAGTTCAGTTCTTTTAGTTTGCTACCTGCGAAGTGAAATATTTCAAGACATTGATTTTAGTCATGGATTTAATTAATAGATTCCTGATATATAATATGAAATTAATGAATATAATATAAAATATATATTTCACAAAATTATATTGAGTGTTTGAAGTGTTTGATTCCAAAACACAATAAACGTGGCTAAATAATAGCTTGTGAATGTTCCTTTCAATGGTATTTTTATAAGCAAGATGGACTGATTGTCATGGTAGAATTTTTGGTTGCTATGCTGAGATAGTGATTTGCCAATAAAATTGGTTGCTAAGGTAAACAGTCTGGTTGCTATGGATCAGTTGCACAATACAATGTTTCATTTGTGACTAAAAGTTCAGAAACCAACCCTAATGTCTTTATCATTTACCAAAGCCGAGACAGAGTTAAGAAATAATTTTCTTAAGATAGAGTTTGGTTGCTAGGGAGCAGTCAGTGATGTCATTATGTTTTTTATTTTTGTATTAACATAAACAACCCCCATTTCTCTATGATGTTTCATCGTGAATACATTTTTGTTGCCTATTCTCATTTATTTTCAATGGCCATTATATGTGAATGGTAAATATTTAACCCTATTTGAACCTGGGGTTCAAATACTTTTGCACAGTAGTTGGTATATACCTCCATTAGTGTGGTTTGTTTGACATTCTATAAGGGTTTCAATTTCAGATTCAGTTTGACAAAGTTTGACCCCTGTTAAGTCAATGGAAATTTTCCCAACATTCTCAGCGATATCCTAGAATTCCCTTAGTGGTACCAGTCTGAAAAGATATTAGAACTCAAGTCAGACCAATAAAATCTTTAATCCATAATGGTTAAAAAATGCTACAAATATATAATGAGAAAGAAAAACTACTACATATTTAAACATTTAACTATTTTCCTGGTGATAGAATTGATAAAAATGTGCTGTTATTACAAAATAACTTCTATTTCTACTGATTGTATCGATGAGATTGCATTGGATTGGTAACATTCGCTCTCAATTTTGGGGGATTGTTTCTTTATACGCAATTTGACTGGAAAGCATAGGAGCCTGATCACTGTTGAAAAAAATACATAAAAAAGAACAGTAAAAAGTAAAGGCATTTTGAAGAAAAGTAATGCAGTAAAAGTACAGATACACAACAGAAATGTGCTCAAGAAAAAGTAAAAATTTATATATCTACTCACTAAATGACAATTTCAGAGAAAACTACTCAATTTCCGTAATTTGAGTATTTGTAATGAGTTACTTTACTTCACTAATAGTTAACTGAAATTAATTATGTGAGATTTGAACCTCTCATTGGGTTTGAACATCTAGGATTGAACCAATGGGGTCTCATTAGCAGAAACAAATGTAATGTAATAGAGCGAACTGTGAATTCTGGGTACCATACTTTTCAAAAGAAAATCTCACCGCGTCAAAGTCAGCAATGATCTCGTTGAGCAGCCGTAGGCACTCCACACCCATGTTGTTTCCGTCCAACTCAATGTAGAAGTCATTAAAGTTAGGGATGGAGGCAAACAGCACACCCACCTGAGAGTACGACTGATAATACAGGTCCTGGAACAGTGAAAAAAGCAGAGGATCCTGAGGTAACGACACCAGTGACACACATGTTGAGCTATGCTAAACTTCGTTAACTTGATCCAGACAAGGTTTGTTCACCAACAAATGATTAAAATTAATCACATTTAATAGTTTTTGAATGTAAAACATGATAGTTTGGTCAACCAGTTCGGCCTGCTTTTAGTTGTGAAAATAACAAATTATATATATAAAGAAAGAAAAGGGTAATTGCTCACATATTTATCCAAGTGATCATTGGGTTGGCTTCAGTCGTAATCCTTTTATGGGTCGGTAATGTACATATTTCTTATTTTATTGTATTCTATTTTATTGTATTTTATTGTATTCTATTGTGTGCTTCCTTCAAGGGTCAACAACAGTCGTGTAAGCATTTCACTGCATATCATACTGTGTACGATAATGTGTGTGACAAATAAATACATTTGAATTTCGTCTCATTATTTATTTATTATTGATATAATATAATGCCCAACTTCCATACCTCAGACTAGCTGATGAGGTTTGATGCGTTTGAACCTTGTATTATTACAAGGATCAGTAATAATAATAAAAATTAAATTAGGAGATGCATTTAAGAAAGAACAGTTAAAATTTCAGGAAAAAAAGGCTAATTTAAAAAATGAACACTAGAAAAAAAACTCTCATGACCACCAGGTGGTGCTATGACTGGTAGTGTAGATTGCATTGTTGTTTTGGGTCACAAACACCTACTTTTTAACAAGAAGTACAGTCCCCATCTTAATTGCTGTGTTTGCTGTGGACACCTGGGGGTGCTATATCTGGTACTGTAGATTGCTGTGTAGATGCACTCAGACATGGATTGGTAGCATATTTGGTGAGATCAAATCATAAATTTATACAATATACTGACTTATTTTCAGATTTTGAAACTCGCTCCAATTTACTTTTTTTAGGTTTGATATTCCATATTCTGGTTACTTACACAAGTGTTGCAAACATGTCCTTCAAACACTGTCTAATGGCAGTATAAAACAGCAGAAAAATGTTTTTCTTTTCCATGTTGCCAATAGGTGGCGCTATAAAATTTAAATGTGTTCAGACATGGACTCTTAACATGCATGGCTGAGTTATAAATAACTTCTTTTTTATTGCAAAAAAGTTTAAGGCCACATTGTTTAACAAAGTCCAAAAAGTTTTGCAATTTAACATCCCATATGCCTTAAAATAAGGCTGATTGAGTTTGGAGATAAACAGATAAATTATCTAGTAAGACATTGTTAAGCTATCACATGAGCAGCAGCGGCCATTTTTAGAGGTTTTCACAAAAATAGTCAACTTTCTGAGGATCTTGGAAATGCAATCTTTCAACAACAAAAAAAACTAATTACAATCTCCAAAGGCAAACTTCCTCCAATCCAATCAGCAGCAAGGCTGTGTTTAGCAACAGCTAAATAAATGCATATAAAAAGGAAATGATTTGCCTGTGGGAAAAATTCCAGTGAGCCTGTATGTAAATATCCAAGCATTTCCCTTCCTCATGCCACAGTTCAGAAAAGAATAGAAAGCTTGCTTGAGAGCTGCTGAAGTAGATTTCAGGATGTCTGATTGCATCGATTCCTGGAAAATAGCTATAACAGGAAAAGAGCCTATAGCAAAACACACACACAATCTGCACAACCACAGCGCAATCATCATGAATTCATTGTGCTTCATAAGCCTTGCAGCAGGATTTCAAAGCCAGATGGAGAGTTTAACACTACACACAATCACAGTCTTATCTCATCTACATCATCACAACACACTCTCATCAAAGCATCAGCTCTCAGCGCACTGACCTCTCACCTAATTATCAGCTGCATCGCAGAAACAGCGCCTTGTAGTGGTGATTTGGGATTCTCAGTAAACTAGAAACTTTTTTGTAAGAAATGTACAGGCTCAAAAGTGGCATGAGTGTAATCAAGCAATGAGGCATAATTATAGAAAACAAGTATATTTATTTATTTATTTCTACATGTCTCCTAATTAATTCTGAAAAAAAAGGTTAATCAAAAATCTCGAAACTATTTTCTATTAATCAATTCATTCATTCAGTCGGTAATGGAAGCCAATTTCTGGCAAGTTAAAAAAAAAGAAAAAAATGGCTTAAAAAATTTCACGTCAAAATGTTTACATAAACAGTCACGGATTTGAAATACAAAAGTTGAAATTTTGACTTTTTGCCTGTTTTTTTTTTTTTAATTTTGACTTTATGCCTTTTTAAGTTTTATCTGTCAGAAATGGGCTTCCATAGTTGGTTGATTAATTTCTCCAAATATTTAACTAAATGCAGCAATGTTACTTTATTACTTCACTAAACTTTGTACTTTACTCAAGTATGTATAATTTATATTTAAATACTCTCTATATAAATATGTACATTTAATCTGATGTAGCTCCAGGAAACCTGTTCAATTTCTTCTATAAAATGAAATTTTGATAAAAAATAAAACAGTATGCAAGCACTCTGTTCTGATAAATTAGCATCGCCTTGTGAATTGTTGTGTGAATAGACCATGAAAAATCTTTGAGAGAACTGTGTGAGTGTTTGAGAAATCACAAATACACTTCCTGTCTATAGCTGAGTTGGACAGGAACAAAAGTATTCTTGCCACTAGAAAGGAGCGTTTACATAAAAATCGTTACTTTGAATGTACTTATATACAATATTTTTATAAAAATTATATGCCAAACATGAACAGTCAGTAAAGTCAGTAAACAGTAAAAGTAATAAAAAAAAGGCTGTAATGTTTTTATTCGAACCCCAATAATTCCTCTTCGTCACTGTTATCAGAAATGAGGAAGGACAGATCCACGAAGTCATTGTCCTCACTTTCTTCCTCACTGGTGTCAAATAAGATGTTGTCTTCTGTTCCATCCAAGGCATTACTAATGCCACACTTCTTAAATGATTTTATAACAATGTCCTCCTTCACGGAGTCCTACGTGCTATGGTTATATCGACGAGATGGGTGATGATGTCAGCGCGCACCGCCAGGTGTACAAATATGACCGACGGCTCCGGAGCTAAACCGAAGCCGCGGCCTTTCTTATGCCTCCCCTATGGACGTGACCGCCCTCCGCTCTATGTTTTCTGACAAAAATCAAGTGTTGAAGCAAAATAAAAATGCATAAATCCCCCAAATAAAAATTCATAAATTCATAAAAAGCAAAGACAAGGTCAAAACGATGTACTTATACACTGTTCCAAACTCATTTTGTGTGACTGTGCTATTTTGCGCCAGAGCTTTGAAAAACACAAGCCAAATCACAGGTCTTGTACTTCCAAGGGCCTTGTACTTCTTTTTACCCCTAGATGGCACAGTTTGGGGTCTGTAAAATGAAATAAAAAGACGATTCTCACATTTTGATTTAAAGTACCTTGTAAATTTGGTCTCATAATGCCAATGTTAATTTAAAAGAACAAAAAAACATCAAAATTAATAGCCTTTTTGAAACTTGTCGAAATCAAACAATAGGTGGCTCACATCACTCCTACTTCATTCAAAGTAGCCGCTGTGATTGGAAAGAAATCTAATAAAAAACCCTTTCTAAATCACAATAAGGGCTTGCATTTGAAAGACATTTCATACTCTGCTTGAACCACGCCTTTAATTTACCATTGTTTGCAATCCAGAGCTCCTTTAAACTATTATTAGATTTGAGTGGGCTACAACCAGATTATATTCCTCCTGAACTTTTTTGGTCAAATATAATTTCAAGACATTTGTGTGAAAGTTGTGAGTGCTTTCTTACCATATTTCGAGGGTTGGACAACAGGAAGTGTTGAGCTACATGAGCAGGCAGCAGATTAAAGAGAATCCTCTTATTGTCGAGCTTCACTCTCTCCATGTCATCTCTCTCCTCTTCAGCCTGAGAATCACACAGGAAAAAACACATATCAAACAGTTCCTCCTCAAGGTTTTTTATTCAGTTTAGCATGAGCAAAAAACAGATATTTTCCAGTATCACATGAAATTAGATCTAAACAAAGATTGATAAACTAAAAAGTATGAAGAAGACAAACTTTGAGCATGTGCCGCACAGAGTACTTAGCTACAGCAGGGTTTTTTTTTTGGCTTAGCATGGAGTGAATCAGTCTGTGGCACTGCTCAGGTGTTCTGAGAGCCTGCAGGTCGCTCTGATAGTGGCCTTCAGCTCTTCTGCATTGTTTGGTGTGGCGTGTCACATCTTCCTCTTCACAATTTCAGGTCAGGTGAGTTTGCTGGCCAAATACAATAAAGGATACCATTGTCCTTAAACCAGGTACTGGTAGCTTTGGCACAGTGTGCAGTTGCCAAGACCTGTTGGGAAGTTGGTCAGCAACAGGACACATGAAGTGCTCCAGAACATCCTGGTAGATGGCTGCGTTGATCTTGGACCTCAGAAAACACAGTGGACCAACACCAGCAGATAAGATGGCATCCTAAATCATCACTGACTGTGGAAACATTTGCTGGATCTCAAGCAACTAAGATTCCGTGCCTCTCCTCTCTTTATCCAGACTCTGTAACCTTTATTGCCAAAGGAAATTTACTTTCATCAGAGAACATAACTTTAAGGCACTCCGCAGCAGTCCAGTCCTTTAGGTCTTTAGCCCAGAAGAGATGCTTCTGATGATGCCTTTTGTTCACACAAAACATGTGACAGCTGAAAGCCATGTCTTGTTTAAATCTGTGTGTGGTGGTTCCTTTTTTGAATCTCCTCCACATTTTTGAATGAGTTTTATTCCACAATCCTCCTTGTTCAAGGTGTCAATAGTCGTCTTTTGATTTAAAAACCTCAAGTATTTGAGTTTATTAGCTGATTGGAGTGTGACATCAGTTGTCTTCAATATGGAGCCAGTTACAATATTCCAATTTTCTGAAATACTAATTTTGGTTTTAACTTTAGTTGTCAGTTATAGTCATCAAAATTAAAACATAAACTCTTGAAATGTATCAGTATTTAAGTAATTAATATATGCGTTAAACCAATTTTAGTTTTTGATTAGAATTACTGAAAAAAACGTGACACGGTGGCACAGTGGATAGCACTGTGTCCTTCCAGTTAGAAGGTTGCCGGTTCGAGGATCGCTGGAGACCTTCCTGGAAGGAGTTTGCATGTTCTCCCTGTGCTTGCGTGGGTTTCCTCTGGGTACTCCGGTTTCCCCCACAACCCTAAAAATTATGCAGGTTAGGTTAATTGAATAATCAAAAAATCCCCTTAGGTGTGAATGTGTGAGTGAATGTTGCCCTGCGATGGACTGGTGACCTGTCCAGGGTGTAACCCCCCCAAACCATCTGAGAAGATGCTCAGATGATTCCCACATGAGGGAAATGTTTATTTTATGCTGAGTTGTATTCAAACCTCCACTAGAGGGCCCTGTTTCTACTGAAACAGATTTGTAGTACTTTTGACTACTAAAAACAATAAAACCGTGTACAGTAAAGTTTTGTAGTTAAGATGTTTTATGAAGTGTCATTAATGTAATAAAATTAAAATTAAAACAGCAAAAATGTTGATAAAAAAGTTATAATACAAGTTTATCTTTATAAGAAATGTTTCTTGAGCTGCTATTTACTATATGTTATATACGATTTTTTCTTATATAACAGTAAGCTGTTGCACTGCTAAAAGTGGACTGATCATATTTATAAATTAATTTAATTTGGTTATAAATGTGTTAGTTTAGTGAATTATAGCATATTTATTTTAAGAATGAAAGCATACATTATGCTGTATTTTACACATTATATTCCATTAAAATCAAGTTTTGTTAACTATGAGATGAAGAAAAGGTCAAATACTAAAACGTTGCAAAGAAAATCAATATTGACAGAAAGCCACTGTTCAAAATAAAATCTACTATTATCTAAGGTGAAAACCTTTAGTTTGTTTATTCTGAACTACATATAGGAATGTTTGCATGCATGGCATATTTGCATGAGGGGCTGAGCTCATCCCAAACTCTGATGCTAAGATTGCCCCAGTTTATAATGTATATCAGAAAATGTTAAATGCTGAATAAATATCTGATTGATCCAAGTTCTTTTACATCAAGTTTCTCCTGATATGTCCTTCTCTCATGTGCCGCTAATAATCACTGAGGGGTGAGCGCAGCAAAAACCCATGGAACAGCTCAGAATTCGTTTGCACAGTCGATCGTTTTAATGCAAACAACTTTTTTTTGTGAAATACACATAAAAATACACATACACACAGCCCCTCTCACCTGGGTGGCCCAAAGGTAGTCCAGTCTGAGTTTGAGATCTAGCTGTCTGCAGTGAAAAACCAGAGCTCCAGAGAACAGCAGCATTGCTAGAACCGGGTCATAGCCATGTGTGTGAAAAAAAACACCTCTGCACACAAAAAAGAGCATTTGATCACTTTTAAGAACACTTTGTATCTTCAGTTCTTTGGGGTCAGTTAAAGGTCATGTGACAATGTTCTTTCACACCCTTGTATGAATCTTAATAAGGACCACGCTGGTGCCTATCCCTTTGTAAATAGGGCAGATGGCTGGACAGGGCCACACTAAACCAGCAATCACACTCACACCAAGCAGCAAATTAGTCACCAGTCCACCTGAAATGCATGCTTTTGGACTGAGAAAGTCACCTGAGCAAATAAAAACTAGCCATGCACATTCTCATAACCTTTACACTCGGTTCAACTCACCCTATGGCCTTCCGATAGCCGCTGGTCTCCATGACGACAGTGTGGAGGATGTTAAGAAGGAGAAGCAGGAGGATCTTGGGTAATGATGACACACGTAGGTACAGGGCCACAGATAGCGTTGCCATCACGCATGATAAAAATACATACGGAGTGTACTTGCACACCCCAGAGCCCACGCTGGTCCCGTTCACTGTGACAGCTGTCACCACGGAGATGCTGGAATTCCCCTCCAGTGACCACGGTACACATGCCACCTATGAAGACATATTTTAAATGCACATGAATATTAAATAGGACTCAAGTGATTGCTCAATCTTGCGTTGTCTGTTTAGCATGGCTGTTTCACCCCCTAAGACGAGATATGATGTGAGTGTTCATCCAACTGTCCTGGCAAAAAATAAAAGCTAAATTACAAAGGATAAAAAAAATACTCTACTGTTCTTTGCTGCATTGGGTAATTGGGTAGGGGCTTATAAATTGGTAAAAATCCATCGTAAAATCTCCCACACAGTAAAAGCACAGGATTTTGGCTGTAATGAATGATAGAAATAATAAACACATTTTTATCTTTTAAATGTGGGGTTTTTTTATTCGTTCATTCATTCATTCATTTTACAACCCGTTTATTCCTTTTTGGGGTCACGGGGATCTTCCGGTGCCTATCTCCAGCGCACACTGGGTGAAAGGCGGGGGTACACCGTGGACAGGTGCCAGTCCAGGGCAACATTTACTTGATTATTCAATTAACCTCACCACATGTTTTTGGGATCGTGGGGGAAATATGAGAACCTGGAGGAAACAGTGACAGTTTTAGACACGGGCGAACAGGGCAGACGCCCCGGGCGGCATTTTTTTATGTCACGTGGGGGCGGCACACGAACTTGTGGGGGGAGGGATTGTGTCTAACCGCTAAGCATTTTTTTCATTATGATACTTGTGCCAGCGCAGCCACTGCTGCTTAGGAAGAGCGAGAGTTGACCTCTCCCAAATGAAGCGGAGAAGGAGGGGGGAGATAAACTCTGTCAGTGACAACTGACTTTCTAACAAATAACACACAAATTTATAATATTATAAACACAGAGCAGTAATTAACACATTTTTAGTTAATTGTGTAAAATGCTAATTAAAATAAATAGGTAATAAAATTGATTATGAGGATGATGTGGAGGTGAACTGGTTTAGTCTTGACCTCTGGTCGTGAGTGACAGCGTTGGGGGATGGGGATTCTGTTGATTGTCGATCACAAAGTAAACACAGCGATGGAGAGGAAAAGACCCAAGCTGTCAGGTGCCACATTTAGGAAAAAAAGAAAAGAAGATGAGGAGAAACGGGTAAAAGATAAAGGAATGCAACAATGTTCTCTCTGTATGATGAAGGTGTGCATGTCATTATGAGGTATCACGTTACTCTTAGCTTTGTAGCCTTCTTGCGTATGATGCAGCACTTGGTGACTAATAATGGTCTATTACACTGTGAAACAAGAATAGATAGTTTTCAAGGAAACCCTTTAGTTGAAGAAGCAACCCCTATTTCCTAATTTAACACTCATGGATTTCTAATGTTTTGGCACAAAACTTTTTAAATATATAGTATAATAGTATAAATGTTACTAAGCCTGCACACTGGCTTTAAACTGAGCAATAACTGAAGGTTTAACAGATTACAGACAGTAAATGACTCAACCTGTTCAAATGTTTCACACCTTTTTCCCCTCATGTGTTATGAGCAACACCCTCAGCCAACCAATCATCGCTCTCTTCCACTGCACACACACTCACCACACACCCCTGGGTCACGGAGTACATGAGCAGCACCAGAAAGCCACAGAGCACTGTTCTGATCTGCAGGGTCAGGCAGTCCGGGGAGCACTGAAAGGAAAACATAAGAGCAATGAGTGAAGCTCCAGAACACAACTAACAATGAACAACCATCAGCTACAGATGTCCTACACATTCTCTAAAGACAATCTGGAGTCAGTTTTTATTGTCATAACATCGGATCTTTAATATTTGATAGTGTCAGTGTGGTATGATGAATTTCACCTCTCCCTAATTACCAAATTATACCTCGTTAGCCAATGGTGTTTTTTAATCGGGAGTATAAAGGGACTCCTATTTCTAATGCCGCGGTGTGCTCCCACGGGTGCCAGCTTTGCCTTCCAGGATCGTTATCCTTACCGTGTCGTTTGCTGGCGTGCAACAGGTATGTTCGGTGGTGGCGTTTGAATTGTATTTAGGATCGGCGGTTCTGATGTAGCTCCATTGCTCTAGTAGCTCGTCGGGTGCTGTGATTTTGCGCGCTGACTGGAGACCGCTCAGAGGAGTCTCAGCGGTAAACAAGCCTTATAGTCTTGGCTTCAGGTGCAAGGCGTTTCAAGCTATTCCCACAGCTTGTAAAAGGTATGTGTATTAAAACGTGATCATAGTCAGCTTGATTGCAGAACGTAATTTTAATACACCTTTTAAAGCGGCGCTGTTTACATTCGTGAAACCTACTGAGTTCTGAGGAAACTCCGCCTACATACGGCCCTCGCAATATATTTCGCCCTGCTCTGTGAGTATGCGTTGTTTTCTGCCCTTGGATTTCTCTCTGACTCCTGTAATTTATAGAGAAGAAACTTAACTTTGAACAACAAAGGTTAGGTTGTTTTGCGTTTATGTGCAGGTGACAGACACTGCTGCTTTGCGGACCCGGAAGAACTGGGGATTCCGTGACGCGTCACTAGGGCTTTCCCTTGGTTGCCAGCACTGTTTTGGCCAAGTTTGGGGAAGAGTGGAAAACACGCACATCTCCGTGCCCTCCGCTCATGCGAACAGTTGTGCTTTTCCCGACAGACTTAAGTGTGTATGGGTGATTAGGTTGCTCTCAGTCGGTGTTTGAACTATTTGGAAGTCAATTGCTACATTTTACTGCCTCTGCTTATCAGGAACTCCCTCGGCTTCCACTAAAGCAGCTCTTTTATACCCGTGTGTGTGTGTGTATGTGTGTGCATGGGCGTAACGAATTGTGTTTCTTCCCAGGGTGTTGGTGATGTGTGGAGCAACGAAGCCAGCTTTAGGGGAACTAGTGCTGTGACCACGAGTGGGTTGGTGCTGGATGCTGTGCCTCTGTCATATGGAGGATGCCGTGTATGGTGTGAGTGAGAGGATAGGTGTTGGTGTGTAGTTTGGTTCTGCTGGCTGCTGCTCCACCCACCACCAGCCCCGGGGGAAGATCTTTACGTCTGGGTCCCTTCCAATTAGCCCTGGTTTTAAAAAGTATTTTAATATTTCCATCATATTTAAATAAAGAATTGTGTGTTCTCACCTACGCCTCCTTGCCCTCATTTTTACTCGGCAATATGAGTCTGAGTTTTACCTACTTATTTTGGAGAAACTAATTTCTAAAATATAGGATCCTAAATATATAACTGAGGGACTGTTGCGTCTCCTGTGCCACGCGGGGGGGCCACAAGTGGCGTTATCGGCAGGATCACTGCCCTGTTTTGTAAGGGTTAAGGAGGTGTGGGTCTGAATATACATATTGATTTTTTTTGTTGATGTAAAAATTGTCCTTGTTGTGACTAATATTTTGATTTTGTGTTTTCTGAAAAAGCAAAAGCAGCAGTGTCTGTGTTTCTCTGCCCGGGCTGTTATTTTTTTTTCTCTGGATTGTGTGCTGGGAAAAAGAACCGGCATGGAGGAAGAGATGCAGGAATTGCGGGAGTTGGTGAGGAATTTGAGGGCAGAGAATGAACGTTTGCGTGACGAGCAAGGGGCTGGTGAGTCTTCTGGTCCGTCTGAGTATTTGCGCCCTCCAGTCTTTCAAGCTAGTTCCACCTCATCAGAGAGATTTGTATTCATTCCGAGAGATAGACGATGCCCGAAGTTTAGTGGGAGGAATGGGGCCTCTATAGAGGAATGGGTGGAAGAGGCGATGGCCTGTATAAGAGTGAGGCGGTTATCGACTCTTGATCAAGCCTTCTTTTTGTGTGATCACCTTGAGGGCGAAGCCAAAGAGGAGATCCGACATCGATCCGCAGAAGAACGAGCAGACCCAGAGACCATTATCAGAATTTTGCGAGATTTGTATGGTTGTTCCCAGTCATATGTGGCGTTACAAGAAGCTTTCTTCTCCAGGAGACAACAGGATGGGGAATCTCTTTTGGAGTTTTCCCTGGCCCTGCTGTCACTCTTGGAGAAGATCAAGATTCGAGCTCCAAGCGCGATTCCAAATTCCGACATAGTGGTACGAGACCAATTTATTGAGTATGTGAACGATAGCACGCTCCGCCGTGAATTAAAGCAATTTATCCGTCGAGAGCCGACTGCGACCTTGTTGCAAGTACGGGGGGAGGCGATCCGTTGGGAGCGGGAGGGGACACCCGTGGGCGTACGGGGTAGGAGTCATTCCTTATCAAGTACATATGGCATTCAGTATGGGGTACGGGGACAATCTGATCCTGGGTTACAAGAATTACGAGAAATGCTGCTATCCCAACAGCGACAACTAGACCAGTTGACCAGATTATACACAAATGAGCGTTTTGTCCCACGAACTCGCCGAGGGTCCCGCCCCGAGGTGGCTGTCTGCCACAGGTGCCAGAAACCAGGTCACTTTGCCCGTGAGTGTGATGAAGAGCGGGCTGTTCCTCCCTCTGCTCGTGATGCCCGTGGTGGACAACCGCCTGCCAGGAGTACTGGTCAGGCTGACTTTAGGCCAGGGGGAAACTAGATCCTGCCAAGCTGGGGAGCCAAAGCTCGGTAGGGAATGTCCCTGGCTCTAACAGGTTGAATGTTGAGAGTGTGGTTCCATTGCTGATGTCCTCTTGTCCCCATCTCACCGTTCAAATGGGAGAAGTGCAGGTACCCTGTTTAGTCGACACTGGGTCCATGGTGTCAACTGTTACGGAAAGTTTCTTCTCCGAACACTTTATGCCTGAGGGACAAAATGAACTGAGGGGCTGTCGATGGTTAAAGTTGCAAGCCGCCAATGGCTCTCTCATTCCATATGTGGGTTATATAGAGGTTGATGTTGCGGTTTGTGGCCACATTATTCCCAGATGTGGTGTTCTTGTGGTCAGGGACCCTGTTGGCATACCAGGTGCTCAACCACCTGGAATACTGGGCATGAATGTCTTAAGCCGTTGCTATAAAGAGCTTTTTCACCAACATGGCTCAATGCTGTTTTCTTCCCCGAGTGTGGCTGCTTCATCGTCCGCAGTGTTTCAGGCACTGCAGCACTGTCACAAAGAGCAGCGCACTTCATTACAGTGTCACCCCGGCGTCAAGTTGCGAGGGTATAGGGCATGCAGGATACCAGGTGGTTCAATTAAAATAGTAACTGCTTCCTGCTCCGGTCATTTCAATGACAGCACTGTTTTGTTGGAACCCACTGAAGGTGGCCTACCTGCTGGGCTGTTGATTTCACCTTCTTTGGTAAGAGTCCGGGGTGGTGTGGTATGTATTCCCATAGTAAATGTGGGGCATCATGATTTAATTCTTCACCGGAACACAGTGCTAGGCACCTTGCAACAGGTTTTTATGGCAACCATGCCCCAGGGTGTCACTGAGGTGCCCACCGTTTCTGCAATGGTAAATAGCCATACTGTTACAACTTCTGTTCTTGAACAAGTTGAGGGGCTTGATTTGACCGCATTACCAGTGGCAGAACAAGCACGAGTCCGAGCCTTACTTTTGAAGTTCCATACAGCATTTTCCGAACATGATGGAGATCTGGGCTGTACAGACTTACTGTCCCATAACATCCCTTTAACTGACTCTGCTCCTGTCCGCCAGAGATACAGACGGATTGCTCCATCCGAATATGATATGGTAAAAACACATATCAATCAGTTGCTGGAGGCGGGAATCGTCCGTGAGAGCTGTAGTCCTTACGCCTCTCCCATCGTTCTGGTTAAAAAGAAGGATGGGACGCTGCGCCTCTGTGTCGATTATAGACAATTGAATGCTAGGACACGGAAGGATGCCTTTCCATTGCCCCGCATTGAGGAGACGCTGGACTCACTGGTAGGAGCGCAGTGGTTCTCCACCCTGGACCTAGCAAGTGGGTATCATCAGGTGGCAGTCGCAGAGGAAGACAGGCACAAGACCGCCTTTTGTACGCCCTTTGGGCTTTTCGAATGGAATCGTCTTCCGTTCGGCCTCTGCAATGCGCCTAGTACATTCCAGCGCCTTATGGAGAGATTGTTTGGGGACCAACAGGGGCAGTCTCTCCTATTGTATCTTGATGATATTGTGGTGTTCTCGTCCTCTATAGACCAACACCTAGAACGATTGGAGATGGTCCTGGGCCGACTACAGAAAGAAGGGCTCAAGGCTAAATTAGCCAAGTGCTCCTTTTTCCGACGAGAGGTCAGTTATTTAGGACATGTCGTCTCTGCAGATGGGGTATCAACGGACCCTGGGAAGATCAAGGCAGTCTCCGAGTGGCCTCGGCCTGGGGGAGTGACAGAGCTACGATCCTTTCTTGGGTTTGCGGGTTATTACCGGCGTTTTGTGGAGGGATTCTCCAGATTGGCAGCCCCTCTGCACCACCTTGTAGCCAGGTTTGTGGGAAAGAAGGGCAAGGCCAGAGAACAGGGGAGTTTTGTGGAGGCTTGGTCTGACCAGTGTGAGGAGAGCTTTGAGGAATTGAAGCGTCGGCTGACCTCTGCCCCTGTACTTGCATATGCCAACTTTTCCCTTCCTTTTATATTGGAGGTGGATGCCAGCCACAGTGGCCTTGGTGCTGTTTTGTCCCAGCAACAGGGAGGCTGTGTTCGACCGATCGCCTATGCGAGTCGTGGTTTGAGACCCACTGAGCGCAACATGATGAACTATAGCTCTATGAAACTGGAGTTTCTGGCGCTCAAGTGGGCCATGACAGAAAAGTTTAGGGACTACCTTTTGGGGCAGAGGTGCATTATTTACACGGACAACAATCCTCTTAGCTACCTCAGCACGGCGAAGCTTGGTGCCACTGAGCAGCGATGGGCTGCACAGCTGGCAGCATTTGACTTTGAGATCAAATATCGCTCCGGCCGCAGTAACCGGAATGCAGATGCCCTCTCCCGCCAGGGTCCTTCTAATCAAGAGGGACTGTCTGAGGTGTTGCCAGGTTCTTTTCTTCCAGAGGTTATCCATCGGGCCGTCCAGGCCCCTGTTGTCCAGTTGGTGACTACTGCATTCCCCACTTTGGATGGTGACATGCGGTCACGACAGCAGGAGGATCCAAATATTGGCATAGTGTGGCAACTTTGGAAGCAAGGCAGACTTCCTTCTTCGAAGGAGCGGCGGCAGTTACCCAAGGAAGCTGTGGCACTACTGCGGCAGGCTAACAGACTTCGTGAGGAAGATGATGGGTTACTGTACCGCCAGTTGTTTGTTGGTGAGGGAGTAGAACCCATTCTCCAACTGATACTGCCCTCCCCACTGCGGCTGACTGTGTTGACACAGCTCCACGATGAGCATGGACACCAAGGTGTTGATAGAACCTTGGAGTTGATCCGCCGCAGGTATTATTGGCCGGGTATGTCCACCGACGTTACCCAGTGGTGCAGGGAGTGCGAACGTTGTCAGGTGGCAAAGGACAACGAGACTGGCAAGACAAGTTTCATGGGACATCTTTTGGCCTCAAGGCCAAATGAGGTGGTGGCTCTGGATTTTACGGTCTTAGAGCCCACTAGAGCAGGGATTGAAAACGTTCTGGTAATTACTGACATCTTTACAAAGTACACAGTTGCAATACCGACTCGGGATCAGCGGGCGGAGACTGTTGCGCAGGTCTTGGTTGGAGAGTGGTTCTTTAAGTTTGGTATTCCGACTCGTCTCCATTCAGACCAAGGGCGCAACTTTGAATCCATCCTTATTGCACAGCTGTGTGAGATGTATAGCATTCGGAAATCACGCACCACGCCCTATCATCCAGCAGGCAATGGGCAGTGTGAACGCTTTAATAGAACAATGCATAATTTGCTTCGTACATTACCAGCCTCTCGAAAGGCAGAGTGGACTGCTTGCCTCCCGCAGGTGGTGTTTTATTACAACTCCACCCCACACCAGTCAACTGGCGAGTCACCACACTTTTTAATGTTTGGTAGGGAACCTCGTCTTCCTGTAGATTTTCTCTTCGGAAGGGTTCCAGAAGCCAGAGGGGGCAAGGTCCATGATTGGGTGCAGGAGCACCAAGCTACCTTAGAAGTGGCATATGAAGGAGCCAGGGGCCGTTTGGAGGCGGCAGCACAAGACCGCAAGGCCCACCATGATGCTAAAGTCCGTGAGGCACCCCTGAAGGAAGGTCAGTTGGTCTACTTACGAGACTATAGCACAAGAGGTCGCCATAAAATCCAAGATCTCTGGAGCTCATTGATCTACCAGGTATTGAAAGCCCCGGCCACGGGGGGTGCTGTCTACACTATTGCCCCTGTTGACAATCTGAGTAAGATACGACAGGTACATAGGTCTGCTCTAAAGACTCGTATCCAGAGGGGAGTGGCAAACCCAGCACACAGTGAACCTGCAGAGGCAGAACCAGTCTCTGCTGAAGAACCTTCAATGGAGGAGGTTGACTTGGCGCAGGTGGTATTAGACACCCCTTTAGCTAGCCAAATACCTAGGTCGAGTAGGCCTGAGGGGGGGGAGGAAAGGGTTACTCCCTTTAGTCCCCAAGAAGACATTCTGGCTGTGGAGACCCCTCACACCAGCCAGAGAGTTGCAATCGGACCCTTACGGAGGACCAGTAGGAGTACGGCTGGTGTCCATACTAACCCATATCATTTACCTAGGGCCAGTGGGGAGGTATTGTCACATCCTAGGCAAGAGTTAACAGCTACGTCTCTCCAACACTCCGGGTACTTTAGACCCTGGGATAATTTTTAGGGTGGTTGCTGCAGATGGTACATCGCCGGGGCGGCGATTCAAAGGTGAGGGTAGAATGTGGTATGATGAATTTCACCTCTCCCTAATTACCAAATTATACCTCGTTAGCCAATGGTGTTTTTTAATCGGGAGTATAAAGGGACTCCTATTTCTAATGCCGCGGTGTGCTCCCACGGGTGCCAGCTTTGCCTTCCAGGATCGTTATCCTTACCGTGTCGTTTGCTGGCGTGCAACAGGTATGTTCGGTGGTGGCGTTTGAATTGTATTTAGGATCGGCGGTTCTGATGTAGCTCCATTGCTCTAGTAGCTCGTCGGGTGCTGTGATTTTGCGCGCTGACTGGAGACCGCTCAGAGGAGTCTCAGCGGTAAACAAGCCTTATAGTCTTGGCTTCAGGTGCAAGGCGTTTCAAGCTATTCCCACAGCTTGTAAAAGGTATGTGTATTAAAACGTGATCATAGTCAGCTTGATTGCAGAACGTAATTTTAATACACCTTTTAAAGCGGCGCTGTTTACATTCGTGAAACCTACTGAGTTCTGAGGAAACTCCGCCTACATACGGCCCTCGCAATATATTTCGCCCTGCTCTGTGAGTATGCGTTGTTTTCTGCCCTTGGATTTCTCTCTGACTCCTGTAATTTATAGAGAAGAAACTTAACTTTGAACAACAAAGGTTAGGTTGTTTTGCGTTTATGTGCAGGTGACAGACACTGCTGCTTTGCGGACCCGGAAGAACTGGGGATTCCGTGACGCGTCACTAGGGCTTTCCCTTGGTTGCCAGCGCTGTTTTGGCCAAGTTTGGGGAAGAGTGGAAAACACGCACATCTCCGTGCCCTCCGCTCATGCGAACAGTTGTGCTTTTCCCGACAGACTTAAGTGTGTATGGGTGATTAGGTTGCTCTCAGTCGGTGTTTGAACTATTTGGAAGTCAATTGCTACATTTTACTGCCTCTGCTTATCAGGAACTCCCTCGGCTTCCACTAAAGCAGCTCTTTTATACCCGTGTGTGTGTGTGTGTGTATGTGTGTGCATGGGCGTAACGAATTGTGTTTCTTCCCAGGGTGTTGGTGATGTGTGGAGCAACGAAGCCAGCTTTAGGGGAACTAGTGCTGTGACCACGAGTGGGTTGGTGCTGGATGCTGTGCCTCTGTCATATGGAGGATGCCGTGTATGGTGTGAGTGAGAGGATAGGTGTTGGTGTGTAGTTTGGTTCTGCTGGCTGCTGCTCCACCCACCACCAGCCCCAGGGGAAGATCTTTACGTCTGGGTCCCTTCCAATTAGCCCTGGTTTTAAAAAGTATTTTAATATTTCCATCATATTTAAATAAAGAATTGTGTGTTCTCACCTACGCCTCCTTGCCCTCATTTTTACTCGGCAATATGAGTCTCTGAGTTTTACCTACTTATTTTGGAGAAACTAATTTCTAAAATATAGGATCCTAAATATATAACTGAGGGACTGTTGCGTCTCCGGTGCCACGCGGGGGGGCCACATCAGCTATGGCATTTTAGATGGTGTTTTGTGGGGTTACTGTGGCATGTCTACTCGTATCCAGTTTTTTTAACATTGTGTACTAAAAAGGGATAGAGTCTGACAACAATGCCACACTCCACCTACTCATGTATGCCAGGTCAAATTTTCATTTTGTCATGTTTATATAAAATAAAAACTACCAAGAATGATGCATTTACGACTTTGTAAGGTTGTAGCGATTCAAAGAGGTACTTTAACCTTCTCTAGCCCTCGGTTTAAGGGGAAGGAGTAACAGAGAAATGGAACCTTTAATGTTTACGGGGTTAAATTGTTCTGCTGTTAGCATGCTCAAGGAGGTTGAAATGTAAAATAAGCTTGAAATGTACTAATGTAGGGATGTTGGGTATTCAAATGGTTCTCTCTCTCTCTCTATTGCTTTTCCACTCCATGGCAGTGTATGTGCTTTCGATGCATTTCAACTCCGTTCCTGTGTTTGTCAATGAATATTTGGTGAGTTGTTGATTTTTCTGGTGGTCAGGAAGAAGAGTAGAAGAAAGATGGAAAAGAAGACCAAGTGGTGGAAGTTAAAAAAGGAAGGTTGTGAGAAATTCAGACAGAAGCTGAGATAGGCTTTGGGTGGTCAGGAAGAGCTTCTATGTGACTGGGAAACTACAGCAGTAGTGTTCAGGGAGACAGATAGAAAGGTGCTAGGTGTGTCAGCTGGAAGGAGGAAAGAAGATAAAGAAACCTGGTGGTGGAATGAGGAAGTACAGGACATCATCCAGAAGAAGAGGCTAGCTAAAAAGAAGTGGGACATCAAACAGACTTTAGAAAGTAGACAGGACTACAAGGAATCGCAGCGCAGAGTGAAGAGGGAGGTGGCAAAGGCCAAACAGAAAGCATATGATGAGTTGTATGCCAGGTTAGACACGAGGGAAGGCGAGAAGGAATTGTATAGATTAGCGAGACAGAGAGACAGAGATGGGAAGGATGTACAACAGATAAGGGTGATTAAAGATAGAGATGGAAAGGTGCTAACAAGTGAGGAGAGTGTGCTGAGAAGATGGAAGGAGTATTTTGAGGAGTTGATGAATGAGGAGAATGAGAGAGAAAGAAGGGAGGAAGAGGTGAATAATGTAGAGCAGGAAGTTGAAAAGATTAGAAAGGATGAGGTGAGGAAGGCTCTGGGGAGAATGAAGAGTGGAAAGGCTGTTGGTCCAGATGACATACCAGTGGAGGTGTGGAAGTGTCTAGGAGATACAGCAGTGGAGTTCCTATCTAGGTTGTTCAACAGGATTTTAGAGTGTGGCTTCATGGCTTCATGCCCAGGAAGAGCACTAATAATGCCATTTTTGCTTTGAGAATGTTAATGGAGACGTACAGAGATGGCCAGAAGGAGCTGCACTGCGTCTTTGTGGATTTAGAAAAAGCGTATGACAGGGTGCCGAGACAGGAACTATGATCCTGTATGAGGATGTCAGGAGTGGCAGAGAAGTATGTCAGAGTAGTTCAGGATATATATAAGAGGAGTATGACAGCAGTGAGATGTGCTGTAGGTCAGACAAAGGAGTTCAAGGTTCTTGGTAGACAATTGCAGATGACATTGTGATCTGTAGTGTGAGCAGAGAGCAGGTGGAGGAACACCTGGTAAGTTTGAGGTCTGCTCTAGAAAAAAGAGGAATGAAAGTCAGTTGCAGTAAGACAGAATACATTTGTTTGACTGAGAGGGAGGGAAGTAGAACGGTTACAGGGTGCTGTAGAGGTTACAGGGGGCTGAGGTCAAGAAGGTGCAGGAGTTTAGGTATTTGGGGTCAACAGTCCAGTGTGACGGGGAGTGTGGAAAAGAGGTGAAGAGACGAGTGCAGGCAGGTTGGAGTGGATGGAGAAAAGTGTCAGGGGTGTTGTGTGACAGAAGAGTGTCAGCAAGAATCAAAGGAAAGGTGTACAGAACAGTAGTGAGAGCAGCTATGATGTATGGGTTAGAGACTGTGGCAGTGAGGAAGAGACAAGAGGCAGAGATGGAAGTAGCAGAGATGAGGATGTTGAGGTTCAGTTTAGGAGTGACAAGGATGGACAAGATTAGGAACGAGCACATCAGAGGGACAGCTCAGGTTGGTTGTTTTGGAGACAAAGTCTGAGAGGCCAGATTGAGATGGTTTGGACATGTGCAGAGGAGGGATAGTGGTTATATTGGTAGAAGGATGTTGGAGATGGAGATGACAGGCAAGAGGTTGAGAGGAAGGCCAAAGACGAGATATATGGATGTGCTGAAAGAGGACATGAAGTTAGTTGGTGGAAGAGTAGAGGATACTGAGGACAGAGTTAGGTGGAAATGGACGATTCGCTGTGGCGACCCCTAAACTGGGAACAGCCAAAAGTAAATGAAGAAGAAGAAGTTGATTTTTATTAGCATCCATTAGCCTCGTGTTTTAACATTTGTATGGATTTCTTACTAAAACACAGTATCCGTACAAAGCTGGAAATTTATAGGCACATTTAATCTTTTTGTCTCCAAGTTCCTACTCATATTCTCTCATACATACAAAATCACTTGCAATGTTGTGGATTTGTTTAAACGGCATGTTGGTTTTAACTGAACATTCACAGGTGATCTTTATAACTGAACTTGACGCTTCACCTTATCACCTATTTGACAAAAAAAAAAAAACTAGATGGGTAACGTTTACATGCAAACTTTAATGTTGGCTTGTACTAGTGCATTACTTTTTTAACATAAACCAACCCCCATGTCTCTCTGATTTTTCTAAGCTGAGTGCAAAATTGGTGTCTATGGTACACAGTCTGGTTGCTATGGAGGCCTCACAATGTAATGTTCCTTGTCAATATGCGCCAACTAAACCAACCCTCATCTCTCTATGTTTTTCCTAAGTGGAAACAGAGATATTCCCAATGGGTTGCTATGGTAAACAGTTTGGTTGCTATGAAGGGTTAAATGACACAATGTTCCTCATTTCCAATTGATGCAAAATAAACCAACCCCTATGTCGCTAGAGTTTTCCAAAGCTGAGATAGAGTGATGCCAAATTGGTTGCCCTATGGGTTACTATGAAAGGGGTCATTGAAATAATAAAATGTTCATCGTGTCAATACGAGTAACATGAACCAACCTCCATTTCTTTTTGACTTTCCCAAGCTGAGATAGAGATATGCCAAATTTGTTGCTATGGTAAACAATCTGGTTACTATGGACGGGTCCGTGAGAGAATGTAATATTTCCTTTTGACTCTAAGTTATATAAACCAACCCCCATATCTCAATAATTTTTCATAGTTGGAATTTGGTTGCTAGAGTAAACAGTTTGGTTGCTAGGGAGTAGTTTGTGCTGTCAAAAAAAGGTCCAAAATCACATCTTTCAAATATTTTCGGTGGCCTTTTCAATTCATTCTCAATGGGGACCTTTGACCCCTGCTAGTTCCTAAAGCACCAATTATGAAGCAATACTATTGTTCCGTGCCATGGAAAAACATCATAAGAGTTGCCAGTATTATTTGGGTGATCCGGAACTATGTAGTTTATGTAGTTAATTATAGAATTCTATCTTGTCGCTCACTAGGTGTTGGCATGGTGTTTTGATTGGGTAAAGTTAAGGTCTGGAAAGTTGCTAAGGCATTGCTACTTTATCTAAGTGAAGAACATTCTTGTTTATTTCTTCTGTCTCTGTTATATTCTTATCCCAAGATCCAGCCAATGTCACTGTAAACCTAGGTCATCTTATCATCTGTCAGGTGAAAATTGTTCTTAGAAAAGTAATATCACACCTCTCTTCAGCAAGCCCAATGATCTGAGTTGTCACGCAGCAGGTCGGGTTATCTTGTTTTAGATGTTTCAAACTCAAGATCAAATTTTTAATGCATTGTTTAATCTCTAAAAGAAGACTGCACAACAAAATGTGTTACCTGAACATGAGTGATGTGAAGATACATCACGCTCGCCATGTGGAAACACAGACAGATAACCAGCAGAATCACGATCAGAAGACCTCTGAAATGGAGAGTATTCAATGAAAGCCACATGAAAATCTGAGCTCAGGTAAACAATTGTGAGATGTGAGATTTACATACTGAGGAATGATGAGGAAATAGACCACTGCAAAAAACGAGGTGAGGGCAAGAGAGACAACCACCGCGCTGATGAAGGCATCGTCGTACACTTGCTGATACTGTGTGACAGAGAGACAAACAATTAGGTTTTCTCAGCAAAAAAGATATGCTGTATTTCCAGCCAATTCAGAAAGGAAGGAATATACTACAATTTAAATGTAATATTATTGTTATTCGGTAAACCTATGAAACATTGCTGAAGATATTCAAACTCAGATTTGAGTCATTTCAGAAACCATTTCAAGGCCCCATTTATGCTGTCAGTCGAATGTGACCCAATTCTGATTTCTTGCTCATAAGTGACTCAGATCGGATCTGATCTATGAGAGCGTAAACTGAAAAGAAATCCATGTATCTGGATATTTTGAGATTGAAATCAGGCCTCATTCATATGTAGAAATAATTCAGATCTGAGTGACATTGAGTTCAAGATGAATCAGAAAATACGATGTCGTTAAATTGAGACAGGAGGAGGAAATTTTTTTTTATAATCCACAGTATTTTTAATGACAATGCATGAAATATGTTTTTGTACCACCCCAGCATGTTTTTCATTGCATTGCACAATAATTCCACAAATATAAAATAGTACATTTCAGAGTATTAAATTAGTTGAGAATATAAATTAAATTTGAGAATGTTTTTATGTTTTAAAACAAAAATCAAGTGTTGAGACAAATTTTCATTCATTTTCCAATCCGTTTATTCCTGTTTTTGGGGTTTGTCTCCAGCACACAATGGGCGAGAGGTGGGGTACACCCTGGAAAGGTCACTGGTCCATCGCAGGGCAACATTCACTCACACACTCACACCTAAGGGGAATTTAGATTATTCAATTAACCTAACCGCATGTTGTTGGGATTGTGGGTGAAACTGGAGTACCCTGAGGAAACCCATTAAAGCACAAGGAGAGCTTGCAAACTCCTTACAGGAAGGTCACGGGCGAGCATTCTAGCTGGCAACCTTCTAACTGGAAGGCCACAGTGCTACCCACTGCACCAACGTGCCGCCCTTTAAATTTAATATGCATAAATCCCCAACGAAAACAAGGCAAGGTAAAAACAATGTGAAAATTGAAAATTAAAGGTGAACCTCTGATAAACATTATACACTTTTTGTGCCAGAACTTTGAAAAATACAATAAATCTCACAAGTCTTTTACTTCCAAGGGTTATCCCTTCTTTTCACCACTAGATGACACCGATTTGGAGTCTGTAGAATGAAGCTGAAAGACCATTGCACATTTTCTCTAATTTTAATGGACTACTTGCATGTAGACTCGTGACTTGAAGTAATAGTGCTCCCTGAGTTCCAGTTTGTCGTCTATTGTATTTGAGTATTCCGCTTTGTACATCGTCTGCAAAGGTTTTTAAACAAAATTTTACGTTTACCCGGTTTTTCTGCTGTAGTCAACCTTAGGTTTGACGTTAATCCTAATCCTCACCCTAGCCCTCATCCTAACTATGACATGTTTTTTGAGTCACGTTGTCTTCAGTTGGTTTTAATTTACAGTTGATTCCTCGCGTTGTTCCATGTGATTTTGAAAGCTTAAAGTTACAATGCAGATTGATCAGACACACATTGTACGGTATCTGGAAGTGTGAGTTGATCAATAATTTCGTAGAGGGCTGTTGTCACATGTTCAATGTGATTGGTTTATCGATGTTGGATGATTTTACAGCAGCTGTCTTCTGACAGACATTGGCCACTACTTCTTGCTGTTGACAGTTGTTTTTCTGAACTCCTTAGAAGGATTCCAGAGCCATCAATCATTAGACTTTACATGAGTTAAAATAGAAGGAAAAATTATTAATAATTTATTTTCTTTTAAATTTAATAATTTAAATCCGCTTTCCAGCTTGAATAGATGTGCTTTGATTGTTTTTTATGCACATGCCTGTAGAAAGCATCTGTAGAATGTAGCCATCACAAAACTTACAGAGTAGTGTGAGTAGTCCAAGTTAACAATTTTTTTTTTTTGTACAATTTTAGGTTTATTGTTGAATAAATGTGTCTCGTAATAAAAATTCTTACATTTAGTGCACTTTAAAGTAAAAACTTTGGTCCCCAAAGAAATATACTCGGACTTGTTGCATTGCATTGCAATCTATGTGGTCATATGTAGATCACCATTGCCTGGGAACAGTACATTGATCTTTTACCTTTTTATTTTCCCTTTCTATTGACCTGTTTCTGTAATATTGAAAGTTGATTTATTCTTGTCATCTGGTTTAGGTTACAAATGCTGATGGATGAAAAGGTTTGTTTTATTTCCCAGCCTTTAACTCAAAGGCTGCTGTGCACTTGGCTTCACCATCACAGAAACCATGACTCAATACTGGAACATTGTTAAAAGAGGCATTATATCTTTAAGCAACCTCAAAATGTTTAACTAAATTTAATTAACTTAAATTCATTTGCTCTGTTGGTACAGAAGTGGCTCCTCTATACATTTTAGCTTTGTAATATTCTGAAACACAAGATAGCAAGATCACGTACCAAAAACCAAAAATATTTCAATCCTGTTAAAAAGCTGTTAGAAGTTTAAAAAAAACACCCGTCTCTGTTCATGCGAGCATCTGATTTGCTGTATCTCTTGTAGGAATCATGAGCAGTGTGTGTTTGAAGCATTCGAGCACAGCGTGCAGAAGATCAACGTAACTTTGTGCCTCAGCTTCATTAGAGTATAAAACAAGCATTCCTCTCTTCACTAGAGACAGATGCAAAGTCATTATGCTCTCAGAGAGAGCAGGGAAAGCCACCGTGCTTCAGCATGCACGACAATGTGTGTGTAACAGAGAGAGAGAGAGAGAGAGAGAGAGAGAGAGAGAGAGAATAGAATGTATGTCGTAAATCTAACAGATTTTCTCAAATCATTACTGTTGCCCCCATTCTGTTGGGGTGGGCGGATGCCACACATGAATCGCAGATGGGAGGGATCGAAGAGGAGAGAATGTGGGCAAAGAAAGAGAGAACACAGGGAGAGAGAGAGAGAGAGATGAGGGGGAGAGAGGATGTTTAAAGTGAGAGGAGACAGGGAGTCACGAAGCAAAAGAGAACAATGCGGGGGATGTGCCATGTGTGTGCGCCTGCCCTCCATCTCCTTCTTCCATATTTTCAAGTCACTTTTTGGACTTTAATGGGTACACAGAGCACGTTCTCACACTTTCACTGCAGTGAGGCCTGCAATATTTAAGTTTCTTATAGTATTTTAGCATGAAAATTTTATATTCAGCATAGATAACTGGTAAAATTGATCTTTAATTAATTTTCCTCAAAAAGTTCCAGATGCAACTTAGCACTGCTGTCTTTGAGCTACAAGGTTCCAGATTTCTGTATGGTAAGTCTTTGTGGGTATCTTCTACTTTCGACTGTTCCCAGTTTAGGGGTCGCCACAGCGAATCATCTGTTTCAACCTAACTCTGTCCTCAGTATCCTCTACTCTTCCACCAACTACATTCATGTCCTCTTTCAGCACATCCATATAATTCAACTTTGGCCTTCCTCATGACCTCTTGCCTGTCATCTCCATCTCCAACATCCTTCTACCAATATAACCACTATCCCTCTTCTGCACATGTCCAAACCATCTCAATCTGGCCTCTGTGACCTTGTCTCCAAAACAACCAACCTGAGCTGTCCCTCTGATGTGCTCGTTCCTAATCTTGTCCATCCTCGTCACTCCTAAACTGAACCTCAACATCCTCATCTCTGCTACTTCCATCTCTGTCTCTTGTCTCTTCCTCACTGCCACAGTCTCCAACCCATACATCATAGCTGGTCTCACTACTGTTCTGTACACCTTTCCTTTGATTCTTGCTGACACTCTTCTGTCACACAACACCCCTGACACTTTTCTCCATCCACTGCAACCTGCCTGCACTTGTCTCTTCACCTCTTTTCCACACTGCCAGTCGCACTGGACTGTTGACCCCAAATACCTAAACTCCTGCACCTTCTTGACCTCAGCCCCCTGTAACCTCACTGTTCTATTTCCCTCCCTCTCGTTCAAACACATGTATTCTGTCTTACTGCGACTGACTTTCATTCCTCTTCTTTCTAGAGCAGACCTCCAACTTTCCAGGTAGCTGCACAGTGTGTACCATGTCTATTCACCTCATCTGGTTGCACAGGTAATGACTGAGATACAGAAAAGATTCAATGACTATTTTATAATCTATTTATACGCAACTATATCTTAATTAGACCTACCTCTTAAGTATGCCTCTCAAACTGCCTTACTGAGCTAAAGGACTGGTTGTCTTCTTAATTGAGAAAAAAATGCATTGAGACAAGCAAACAATTCTCTCAAAATCTGAAATTTGTTCAGTCTCTCTAGATGCATTTAGCCATGTCTCTAAGCAGGCTAAAAGCCTTGGTTCTATCCTCAACCTCACAGTATCCTTATGTAGTTTTCTTCTTGTTTTCTGTACAAAGTCTTGGATGAGTGCCACAGACTTTTTTACATCCTGCTCACTTCATAAAAAGAGCCAGCTTTCACTGGTCATTCTCCTTGCAAAATGTCAATCTGACATGGCAACACCAAACTCTTTCATGAACACCACTCATTCAGTCGGATGTGTGAGCTCCAGTTGGTTGCCCATGATTTTCGTTTAAGGACTTCTGCTACTCATCGTTTTGTGCTCTTACTCTCAAAACTCTCAGAAAGCTTCAGTTGGACAAGACTGCTGTAGACAGGTTACTAACACACAAAACACACTGAATCGTGGCTTCCAGTCATATTCCAGGCTCTGATTTTATATGTTATCACTAGGAGTGTAACAGTTCACGGGATGTATTGAACCGTTTCGGTTCGGTACACTTGCGTACCGTTTTGGTATTTTCTTTTTATTAAATAATATAAATTTATTATTAGCGCGATATTAAGAGCAGCGGAACAATGTTCCTAGGCGAGTTTCCGCACAGACGCTATTGATTGACGCACAGTAGAGCTGCACGCCATGGGTAACTGTGAGAAATGGCATCATGGCAACAGCGAAAGAGAAGCCAGAGCTTGAAGACCCTCCCACCTCACTACATTCTCCTGTTTGGGAACACTTTGGCTTCTCTGTTAAAATACATAACGGGGATAGACGAGTGGATAAATTTAAAGTTGTATGCCGACATTGTTCCACGGAGATCGGGCAGGCAACACATCTAACATTTTCTACTGCTGGAGATATTGTCACTGCAACCAGATCTGTGCTCTCTTCAGAAAATGTGGATAGGTTCATCTTTTTAGCCTAAAACTTAAAAAGTTAGTTTTGTTTATATACAAGCTGAAGCTGTTGCTAGTGTTAAAAGTTTTCAGGTCCTAACTAGTTGCAGTATTTCATTTTTTATTTTAAAAAATGTGTTTTTCTTTATAGAGTGCAATTAATTTAAAATATCACCCAAATGTGTCACTTTTATATATTTTATGCAAGAATTCTATTGTGTATTGGCAGCTTTTCAAAATAAAGATTATGTAAGCTCTTATTGTTTTGTACCGAACCGAACTCTCCAAGACACTGTTCCGAACCGAATACGATTTTAGCGTACCGTTACACCCCTAGTTATCACCTATTAAGCACTCAACGTTTCAGTTCCCACCTATATAAGGATTTCCTCAGCAACCGGGTATGCATTATTTCCTCAATCCACCACCGTACATTACTTGGTGAACAGACCATTGGCTGTGCTGCTCCAATCTACTACCAGAGATTTATGTAAAACATTTCCTCAAATCTTTAAAACAAGCCGACAATGTATTTAGACAGATATTTCTTCTTCTTCTTCTTCTTCTTCTTCTTCTTCTTCTTCTCACATCTTGAAAATCAAACCAAGGGATTTGTAGACTTCCAGGCCAATGAATGTGTTTTAATACATGCTTAAATATAGGGCCGACCCATGGCATAGGCAGTATAAGCAAGTACATCCAGGGGGTGCCAGAAATGGAAGACGAAAAAAAGTGCAACTTACACTAATCTTAAAACTATTTTGTAACTATTTCTTTTTTGCACCAGCTCTACTATCTGAGAGTATAAATGTCAGTGTTCATACACAACATATGAGGTTGAGAACCATTCATCATACACAGCCTCGATACTGTGACATGTCTTCAGTTTCCTCCTTCAGGGATGGTGGATTGTTTGAGGCACCCTATATTTTCTTTTGTACTGTGCTTTTGCTGTTATTTTAGAGAATTCAATAAAGGAAACTATTTAAAGCTCTTCAAAAGCTAACTAAAGCCACTTTTTGGGCAATTCAAACATTGGTTCCACTATGCCCCCTCTAATCAATCCCCTACCAACAACTTGGCATTTATTGATTGATTTACCCATCATGCATCAGCTGGTACTCACTCTCTGCTCCCTCTCTCTGCTCCTATATGTAAGGGTGATGTAGTTGAGGTCAGCCGTCTCAGATTCCGTTTGTCGAGCTTCTATCAATCGGCCGATGTATCGGTTCACTCTGGTCCCTGGAGAGTTCTGCACCACTCCAGCGGAAAATGACGTTCGGTTACGCAGCTTTTCAGAAGCTGTTCGCAGCGCTCGCCTCTGGAGGAATAGTCAAAATATCAGTTGAACTGTTTCAAATATTGGTGCAGTAATTAAAAACAACTTTGCTCTTGGAAAAAATAGAGATTATAAATTAGGTTTTGACTTTTATAGGCCACCATGTGTCTGAATGCTATATTCTGATTAATTAATCAGTTAATTCTCTTTTTTTTTGCTGAACTAGAATTAATGTTATAACATAAGTAGAATATTGTGTTTTCATAAGAATATATTGTCTTTTTAAATCAAATCCTGGGCCACCACTTAGACATTTTAAGCTGTTCACTGAACACAAGGGTCATCTGAAGCTTTCTAGCCGCATACTTAAAACAAAAAGCTGCTAAACACTAAGTTCAATGGGCCAGTTTTTGTAATTCAAGGACAACAGGTAAAGTGCACAACAAAAAAACTAATATAGGCATAACTCGAAATCTCTATATTATTTATACCAAGATCAATCCAGTGAAGCTTTTTCTTCATGAATAACAAAGCACATGAATCTAGTTTAAGAAAGAGACTAGTATATTTAGCTCTCTAAGTTTAATTAGCCATCAATTACAAATATGTCTTTATAAATATTAGAATTTTTGCATTTTTTTTCTCACAACTTGATCCTCTTCTCTATTTTAAGTCCTGTTCTGCTCTGGCTGAGAGCGGGTAAAGTTTTTTACATTACAGTCTTGAGTAAACAAGCAGAGAGTGTTTAAAATCAACAAACAATGCATCTTCTAGAGGTGTTTAATTCTGCAATGCTGAGGTGTGGGATGCTCTGGCTTTCTCTGTGTTCTGCATTATTCTTGTGAAAATGGGGTGAAAAAGTCCACCTTATCTCGAAACATAAGAGAAGCAAGCGCTTCCGCTATGCATGACTCCAATATTTCTTGTTAATGCAGAACGTCATGGTTACTTTCGTAACCCCCGTTCCCTGAAGGAGGAAACGCAGACTAATGTCCATGTCTCAACTATGGGAGGAGCCCGAACCTGAGAGGGGTGGGACCGAATCTATAACGGACAAATTGATTTGCGAGTGTAGATGATTAAACATTTAATCAGCTGCTATATAAGAGCAGAGCATAGCTCTACACTCATACTGCTTTCTTCCGAGGAGCCGAACCCACTTACCTCAATGGCATCTCAGATCAGCGACTTGAGGTACATGGCGAGGGGATGTCTGCGTTCCCTCCTTCAGGCAACGGGGGTTATGAAAGTAACCTAGACGTTCCCTTTTAGTCGAGACACAGACTAATGTCGATGTCTCGACTATGGGAACCCCTTTAAAGGGCCATGCCTCAGTCCATCCAGCCAGGCCGACTCTAAGCTGTGAAGGTTAGGTGTCAGTTAGGCGCTTGACCGGGAACTCCTTCTGACCCTTAGCCAGGACATAGTCTATTAGCGGGGTGAGTTGCATGGCAACCAGAAGGAGTGCGCCCCTGATGTGGAAGAGGGGCTTCCAGCAAGCAAAAAGTGTTCCGCCGGCTATAAAAGGGTGGGGAAACAAGTAGCCATTGTTCTCGACCCAAGTAGGGGGGAAACGGAAAGGGGTATACAACGCACCCGGAGAGGGACCTTGTATAGAATACACGGATTGGGCCACCCAGATAGAGGGGGTCCACAAGTCAGGCCCGAGTTCTGTAGGGATCAGGCCCAACGGTAAAACCTTACAACAGAATCTAGCAGAGCTGGCTGCTCCACATCAGCCAGATGGGGAGTGGGGAGAGGGGGGGGGGGTGAAGTTCACCGATCCACTAGTCGGGAGACATGAAAAAGATTCCTTCCCGCACGACTAGAAACTGGTCCCTGGAATCGGCTAGCAGTAGCCAGTCGTCCAGGTAATCCAGGGATAGGGCCAGGCCAAAGGGCAGGACACTGTACTGGTAGGCTTGGCCTTCGTAACAGAACCTGAGGAAGGGTCTGTGACGCCACGCAATAGCCACATGAAAGTACGTGTCCTTCAGGTCTATCTCGGCGAACCAATCCCCAGGACAAACTCATGGCAGAAGGCTGCGGATTGTCAGCATCTTGAATCGGAGCTTGGCCATGCCCCGATTTAGACACCTCAGATCCAGGATTGGTCGCATCCTGCCTGACTTTTTGGGGACCAGAAAGTACCGGCTTTAGTACTTTCTGCATTGGCTGGAGGGACCGGCTCGACTGCACCTTTGTACAAAAGGGCAGCGATCTCCTCTCGCATGAGTGAAGCGCCTAATCGGGGGACAGGGGTCTCTAAAACGCCTCGAAGCCTGGGGGGTTTTACGAAATTAATTGTGTAACCCAGCCGGATTGTCCGTAGGATCCACCGGCTGACCCCGGAAAGCTTCCATCCAGCTCCCAGGCAAGCTAACAGTGATCCTGCGACGGACATGCAGATGAACCCCATGGCGGGGCCGCACGGATGCGGACTTCATGGCGGAATCACCAAGGCGAGGCCCTGAGGACAAGTCTGTGGCATATAGGGGGCCAGAGCCGCCGCATCCTCTGATCCTTTTCCATACCGAGCGATCTAGCCCGCGCTTGTTATGGCGCGGAACCATCAGCTCGCCCAGACCCTCCGCCTGCTTCCTGATTGTGGATACCTACGACACAAAGTCTCCATGGCGACGCCAAAGAGGCCATCTGGGCAAAAAAGAGTCCAGGAACCGCGCGTAGCCCTCGGACATTATAAACCGCAGATGGACCTGGACCACAGTGTGGACATTGTGCGGCCAGTGTGCTACCGATTTCGCAACCCGAAGGGCGAAATCAGATGCAAAGCGCAAGTCTTGAACAGACTGATGGCTGCCACCCTGGTACATGTCACAGAGGATTTAGGCCGCAATTACATGTAAGTTGCAGCAGCTTACCCGCAACCGAATAAGCTTTTGTCATCAGGACTGACAAAAAAACTCTGACAAAACCAACAAGCTGCAGCATAATCGGGGCGGATGTGCCGCGACAGTTGTACTACTTGTGGAATTGCTGAGTATCGCCTAGCTGCTGCAACCACCAGAGTGATGAAGGGGAGGAGCTTCTAACCCTCGCAGACGGAGGAGTCTGTCAGAATTTAGTGAGCTCTTCATGCAGAGCGCTGCTTCAAGGGGCGGAGTCCCCGAGTCTATCGCCGCGGCGGTTTAGAGAGCATCACTTCAGGTTCTAGCTCCGATTCAGCTGCGGCACGGGTGGCAGACTGAACACGAAGACACAGAAGGCGGCGCCCCTTCCGATGCTGTGTTGGGAGCAGATCATCTGTAGGATTATACTAGGAACCGAGCAATGCGGAGCATCGCTCGATTCACCCGCAGATCAGACGGAACACACGCCTGATGCGTGGGGATGACGCGAGGGATCGCCTGACGTCACTAGCCCCGCGCCGTCAGCTAAGGCCTCGGAGGAACTATCTGGTTCACTGGAACACCGGGAGCTGGAGCTCCGGTGTCCTTTCTCTGAAAGAACTTCCTGTACCCCAGTGTTCGGCAAGGACGAGCATTACAGAGCAGCACTCTTTGCTCGCCTTGTTGCCAAATACTCGGGAAAAAACGGACGGGAAAAAACGTTGGGAAAAAACGGATGTAACAGGACTAAATCTGCGGATACTGACAGGCTCTAGCTGGGAATCAGAGGTGCTGCGATAAGATGGTGAAGCTATCTAGGCTAGCAGCAGCACATCAAGTGCAGAGGTAAGCAACCTTTGATATTTCGGCGTGTTATGAGCGTCGAAATACAGAGCAATCATAATTCGCTCCGAGGAAGAAGGCAGAATGAGTGTAGAGCTGCGCTCTGCTCTTATAGAGCAGTTGATTGCTAATCAACGTGATTGCTATCAACTTCACTCGCAAATCAATTTGCCCGTTAAAAGTTCGGCTCTACCCCTCTCAGGTTCGGCTCCTCCCATAGTCGAGACATCGTCTACGTCTCGACTGAAAGGGAACTTGGGTTCTTTGCATGGTAACAGTCAAATACCTGTAGATTAACCCTTACATTATCCCTTAAATGGAAACAAATCTAAGATGTTTGTTTAGATAAAGAAAAACCACTTGTGCATTTCAACACATCAGAACACTGTGACAGATGGGTGTTCATAACATCTTAGCGCAGTCGCTCACACATCCAATGGTGCTAAGATGTTTAATTATGCACTGATACAAGGAGAGAGAGAGAGAGAGAGAGAGAGAGAGAGAGAGAGAGAGAGAGAGAGATGATTCCCTTTGGAATCATCCACTCATCTCTGAAGGAGTGGCTTTAGATGGTGGATTAAAACAATATGAAAGTGATTTGGGGGGGGGGGTGAGAGGTGATTTCAGGATCATGGATTAACAGTATTAAAGGAAAGCAATCACAGCAGAACTGTATCTAAAAGTTTTGAAACATTGGAAAAACACAAAAAGTGCCACTTATTAAAAAATATTACTTTATTTAAAAAAGATAAAAATACGACGTCTACAACGTCAGAGAGAATAATTGTAAGTCCTACATTGGTATCAAATCTATATTATTCCTTCTCAGATTACAGACACATTTTATTACACACAATTTTTGGAATCTAAGATTTGAAATCAAGGGAAATCAACTTTTGCAAATATCTCATTCTTTGGACTAAATACAAGGCCATTGGTCCCAGAGGCTCCGTAAGTTACTGTGTAAAAGCAACTGGCCCTGACATGCACCAGCATGCTTGATTGAGACAAATGGCTCATGAATATTAAATAGGCTGTGTTCAGAACACAGTGCACTCTATCAGTATTCATGAGACAACTTTCATCGTTTTGAGATAAATATCACACATATCCTGAGAGGTTTTTTTTTACATTTTAAAACATAACATGCTTAGTCCGGTGTTTCTGGGTTTGTTTATATATGAGTTGGTGTTCAGCCAGGCACTTTGTGTAGTTGCTCATGGTTGGTTATGGTTTAGGTTTAGGTGTAAGAGATGTATCGCTCTGTGTGCACACCGGATTGCCTGCTGTCCCACAGACTGAGTGTCTGCTTGTTTAACTGATCAGGTGCTAACGCCTCTGCACCTGTGCATTGTTCATTAGCTCCTGATCTTGTTCTCTTCATATTGATTTCAGTCTGGTTTCAATCTGGGATTGTGATTTAACTCTATATGTAAGATTTGTTAGTACAGGTTAGGTACCAAACTAAAGCATACAAAATTCAAAATTCGGCCACTACACTCTGATCCAAACATTTGATCAAAACACCTTGACCAATGTGACATCACACATCTGTCCGAACGAGTGCTGCCAACGAAAAAGAGTTTTGCACTGCCATATTGAATTTGGTTTTCGCAAAGAGAACAACCAATGAAAGCTGGCTCTTTTGATAACGTGAGTAGGACCTAAAAGAACCGGTAGGTGGTGCTCATCCCACATAATTATAGTGACTTTGTACAGGAAACAGGAAAGAAATAGTGTAGCACAAATTGTTTTTAATCGCCACATTTTTGTTAAACAGCTCCTTGTGATCAGCCACCAACAGTATAAACCACTCGGCAGCAAGGATTTTATTTCTTCTTTATCATCACCTTCTTCTTTCCTGTTTCATGGGAGTGCATCTGTTGTACCACAAAAGCCCCCTTCAGGTAGTTAGCGTCATTGTATTAATATTTTCTCGACCCAGACGAGCACCCTGCTGCAAAGATTTGTGTGAATCTTGATTCTGTGTTTGACCCCTTAACACCCACCCCACTTTTTGAACATAGGTCCAAAAAAGGCATACCAAAAATAAAAGGGCTGTAACTCTCACATTTTATGGGTTAAAGTAATGTCCTTGGTGTCATTGAAAAGGTAACCCTTTCTAGTTAGGAAGTGGATACCTCAAACAAAACCAAAGATATAGATTCACAAATAGACTTTTTAACAACTAAACATGTGTTTTCTGGAGTTATTAAGACAATGTCCAGGTGGGCTCCATTGGGACCAAATTGGCACTTGGTAACCAAATGAACAAATTGATGTAAATTTGCATTTTTTAAAATACAAATCAATGCCACTAGATAAACTACTCAATTAGAAAAATAATTTTTTGCGTCCACAGCCTTTATTGGTTTTTCATTTTAACAGATAGGACAGTAGAGAGAGACAGGAAGCAAGGCGGAGAGAGAATGGGGTGGGATGGGAAAGACGACATGTCCAGCGCGCCATCCACTATACCACGGGCCAGGACAGAAAAATAATTTTTAAAGAAAATGCAAAAAAAATATATATATATGTCAAACAATGTGATTTATGCATGCCAATCACTAAAACAATCTGAATCTGGTCTAAAATATCTTCAAAACGATCAAATATCTTCTTAGATGCCATTGTGTTACTAACAGTAACAGAAAAACATGCCTTTTTCTCCGGAAAAAAGTTTTTTGCTGCACACTCTGCTCACCGGCGTATGTAAAACCTGGAAGACTATAAGCATCTGCTCTCTTTACGCAGCAACGAAAAAAACGGAAAGCTCATCTCATTGACTAAATGGCCCATCAATCTGCTTGGAGCTTAGTCACGATTGGTTGGCTGTACACACGTGTGAAATTAACAAAGACCCACGTTGACATGCGCCCTCATTGAGTGGCCAGGGCTTGTTTACTGGCTTACTGATTGGCCACTCCTGGTCTTCTAAAGGTGGTCTTAAAATTTTCAGGAGACTCTACTGAATCGAAATATACAGTTTTTGCCCGGTCTTCTTTAAAAATGGCCGGCAAAACAACAAGAAAAATTAACTATTTTTTCTTTTATAATAAACGAAAAGTGAATAGTTGTGCTTTTATGGTAAACACGTTTTTGGAGTAGCAGCTTGGATACAATTTGTTCGTTGGACTGTTACGAGTGCAATGGTATAAGACACTTGATGATTCAGTGGCTGTGTAGCTGTAGAGACTTCATAAAAGGTAGGCATTGCCATTTTGCTTTGTTGGGACTCTTTACACAAACTGACTGACTGTTGTCGCTGTGGTGTGTTAAACCTATAATGCTTTATAACACCTGAAACATGAGAAATTCAGCTTTAGAATGATACACAGTTCTTTCTGTAAGTGTCTTTGGGCCGGCGGGTGTTAAAGGGTTAAAGGCATTACATCATGTAAACAGAAAACCCCTCAGGTGTTACCTGTAGACATTGACATTAAACTAGCAAAAGAAAAGAGACTATAATCCAACATAGCAAAGCATGTCAGATTATCCTTTATGATATCCACAGATGAATCAAAGACCACCTAACAAAAGTTTTAGGCAGGTGTGAGAAAGTTTCATCCAGTAATTGAACTAAAGACAATCTGAATCTCTGAAATTCATCATTATTTCATTTGCACACGGTTTTTGGAGGAAATCTGCAAGCAGGTTTCTCCTAGCAACTATGGTGGTGAACTAACCATAGATCTTCGTTGTTGCATCAATGATGTTGAGATCAGGACTCAGTGGGGTCCATGCATAACTTTTTTTGGTACTTCCTGTTCTTCTTTACACTGAAGACAGTTCTTAATGGCTTTTGGCTGTAAGTTTGGGGTAATTTTCTTGTTGCAAAATAAACTTGCCATATGCTTCCCTGACGGTACTGCATGATGGAAAAGTTTCCGCCTGTATATCTAAGCATTGAGAACCACATTATGCCTCACCAAATCTCTAACTCTATTTGCATAAATGCAGCTCTGTTAGGGTTTAGTGCTTTGCTCACCGGTTAATCCTTAGTTCCGCCCCTTTCACCTGTTCTGCACCTAAGGTATTTAGGTGGTGATTTTCCTTTGGTCCTTTGTTGAAGTATTGTTGTTTAGTCGTCACGTATGTCTGAGTGTTTAATAGTTTGGTTTCCTGTGTTTGTTCTACAGTCAGAGGCTCCTCTGCCCTAGTTGTATCCTGAGGATGTCTCTGCTGCCCCAGAGATCATTTTCTGTTTTTTTCAGTTTACGTTTTGTTTCACCTGGAAGACGGTGTCGCCTAAGTTTTCTTTTGAATAAAGACCTTCTCATTCACCTCGTTGTGGATCTGTTCCCTGGAGTCAAACCGTGACAAGCTTCAAAAGTTAAAGAACACTCATTTCAGGAGATCTTATATCTGGACTTGCTTTAAGTTCATAAGCGTGTGGCAGGATGCATCCGAGTAGACCCCCATGAGAGGTAAAGGGGAGGTAGGTGGGAACGATAAAGCTGATTCGGACTGAGTAAGGGAAAAAGAGGAAGGAACAGCTTATATAAAAGAGGCTTGATGGAATAATAGAAGTAGGTGTTGCTCCAGATAGACTCCTCCCGAAAGACGTTTAATAAACTGTATTATTGTACCACTTTTCAGCCCTTCAGTAAACAAAATGCCTCCTGCTGCAGACGTGAGTTACCAGGCCTTTTTCCCACATTGGAGAAATGTTTTTCCATGAACTCCATGAAGGCCAGTTTGCTCAGGACAGTAGACGGATGTATCTGGGTCCTAGTGGTTTCTGCAAGATCTGAAATTGGGCTTCTTCAAAAGAGCTTGAATACTCAATATTTTTCTGGGAGACACCTTGTTGGTGCAGTAGAACTGTCTTATTTGAGAGGAGAGTTTAGTTGATCCTCACTCAGTTTTAAGCCTCCTACACAGCTGTTTCTGTTTAAGTTCATGATAGGATTTGGATGTATGTGTAACATTGATTATCATTAGCATCTGTTTGGTATTATTAGTTGACTATATTGTTACAGTGTTTGGGCTAGTTACTCAAAAAAGTAATACATTACATATTAATCTCTAAAATAGTAATGCCTTACTTTACTTTATTACTCCTGGAGAAAGTAACTAGTTATACTACTAGTTAAGTTGTTTCTGAATTTCTGTATAATTGCCTGAGATGCATCAGATGGAGGGAGAGCATACAAAGGAGGAGCTTGCCGTTATTGATGATTGCATTTTTCCCCATCATTTTGCTCTGTTGCCAGCTGTAGGGTGTCGACCAATCAAAATGATGACTCATGCCAAACCCAGACCAATCACTGTTCCATTCCCACCCCCCTCCCCTTCCTTTCTGTTCTCTGTGTTGTGTGATAAAGGTGCTACTGGCAAATGTAATCAGGAAAATTGTAATAATATCAGTAAAGGCTTACACTACTAGTTACTAAAAAAAGTAATATTACTGAAACTAATTACTTTGTAACATTACACCAAACTCTGCCTAGAAATACCTTGAATAAGTGAAGCTAGAAGAATTTATGCTGGTTTAGGCAGACATCATTTATATTTTTCAAACCATTCTTCGTTTGCAGGATTTCTTCGCAACTGCCTAAAACTCTATCACATTTTTCACAATTGTGATAGTTGCGGTAAAAAGGTTATAGAGAGTCAGATACATGTTTCAACTGAAGGCCCAAACAGTAAAAGTATAGCCACCACTGGTCACTTATGATACATTTTGGTACAGTGGTACCCTGAGATACGAAATTAATCCGTTCCAGGGGGACGTTTGGATCTCTAACATTTCGTATGTTGAAGCAAGTTTTACATGTAAAACGGCTCTCAGAAACAACAGTATAAGTAGATAAAAAAATGGAAAACCAGAGAAAAATCAAGTAACGTTTCTTCAATCCTTAAATATACACATTGTTAATGTAATTAATGATAATAAAACTGAATAAAACACCAGCAAAATACGTAATATGTACATTAATGTGAAACTTTACCTTGAGAGTGAAGCGATGTGTCGGAGGAGGAGGAATGGATGCAGAAAACATTATGGCACCACGTATGAAAGTTAACTTTCTTAAGATATTTCATGAATTACTAACACCAACATAAAGCGTAGAGAATACCGAGCATGTGAGAAGGGATGGAGAGACGCTTCTGAGAACGCGTCACATGGTTTCTCTAACTTGTGCTACAGAACAGCACTTTCCACGTTATAAACGTTATTTCTTTTAAGACACCTTGACTCTAACATTTGTTATAGCACATTATTAGTAATCTATACATAATGTTTCTCTGTGTTGTTGACGTGTTTTGAAGCGCATCAGACCCTTTTTGCACTGGGAGAATGGAGCCCCACAACCCAGAAGCGCTACACGACGTCAGACAAACAAGTGGAAAATACAGCAGAACAGCTGGTAATTGTTTGTATCTCGAATTTTTCTTCGTATTTCGAACATTTCACAACTCGAAGCACTCGTATCTCGCGGTACCACTTGTACTTTGGTCACCTCTTCCTCAAGTGTAGGGTGAAGTTTGACAAAAAATTCTCACCTTGTCATCATCCTCACAGGTCATGACGTTGGAGAAAGGGATCTCAGCCTTGAACATCTTCCTGCAGTGCATGAGCTGCACCAGCAGGTAACACACAGTCTTGAATTTCATCCGTTTTGCTGGCTTTATGTCTGATAGGATGAGCCCAGGGAAAATCTGCAGTGAGAGAAGAGAAAAGAGAAGGACTGACATGTTAAAAATGCTGTGGTACCTTTCTCTAGGAAAAAAAGTGGCATGGAAGTGATATGATAGAGTTGCTTCTAATCCATTTGTCAAGAGCTCCAGATGGACTAAGATGTGAGTTGAGCTTTTGATTACGCATGTGTGGAACATTCATCTGATAAGATTTTAGAACAACGAGATGTTTAGATATTTTTGTGAGCGATACTTTCCTAAAAATTCAAAGCATTTGAAAAAAAGTGACTAATCGTACAGTGAACAATCAATGTTTTCCTTGTTCACAAAGTTTATATTAATTGTAGAGTTTTTTTTTTTTCAAATCAAGCATTAGTTAGTTACCCTGTAATATTGGTTCATCTGTCTCAAGCTCAGAGAGATCAGAGATTTTAGGCGTGCAGTCCATAATTATCCACATGGGTTTGTGGGGAAAAGAAGGCAGTCTTGAACGTTATTCTAACTCCCTGATTGGTGGAACAGATGAAATCTCCCAATAGACTTCCATTTCGAAGTAATAGCGCTCGCTGAGTTCCCGTTTGTCGTCTATTGTATTGGAGAAAATGTCCAGAAAAAAAGTGTGTTTATAGTTTTAAAAAGACCACAGAAGGTTTCAGACCGCTGTGTTCATTGTCTGAAAAGTTCAACGGAATTTTACTTTTTCACAGTTTTTCAGCCAATTTCACCCTTAGAAAAGAGTTGCGCGTGAATATACGTCAAAACCCATCAGCAACTGTAAGGCTTTTAGTAAACAGTTTAGCAGTAATCAGGTTTTTGAAAAGCAAACATCAGATGCAAGGAGGAAGTCAGTAACTGGTGATGTGCTGGGCCTTTTTGCCTGGAATGACTAGATATTTAAAGCACCACAGCCCAGTTTGTGGGAGCGGAGAGGTCTGTCGAGGTGATATTCGCTGGAGATAACGATGGATCATGATAACTGTAGCAATCCTGAACCATCATAATTAGACCTGGCATGTGCTGAAATAGAAAAAAATCTCTCTAATGAAGCGGAGGAGCTTCAAAAGCAGCTGCATGAGTGACACGTTTAGTGTGGTTTTGGACTGAACTGTTTACACATGATGCTGTGTATAATCGAAATCCCTTTTCCAGGTTGCTGGAGGGTGGTTTGCCTGTTTTTTGCACATACGATGCACATCAATGGCTGTATTCTTGGAGAATTCGTGGAGACAGCGGGTGAAGAATGTGGATATCGTGAAACCAGAACTATTGTGAAGAACGCAGAGGTCTTAGTGCAAGGGGGTTTATATTTTTGCAGAAGCTTTAATAGGTGAAAATTATGTTTAGAATGTAGATCAGGGGTGCTCATTACATCGATCGCGATCGAGGTACTACCGGTCGATCGCGGCGTGAGATTGAAACAATATCAGGCGATCATTCATCCCGTCACAGTTCAGTGAAGTTATCTGCAGATTCACGGATTCGGTTTTCTCTGATCAATAGCTCGAGACCAGAATGTTCTTAGTAAACAAATAATACCTATTTTTAATCTTTGTAATGTAGCGGACAAACTACAAAACGTTTTTTATCAAAACAAGTTTCCCTCGGCATTCACAGAAACACATTACCGTCTATGAGCAACCCGCTGACATGGAATCACTTAGGGACCGTCTGCAAATTACCAGATCCAAAATATGTTTTACCCAGAATATGATTAATAACTTCATTCTAAATTACTCTATTACAACCAAAATCAAGCAACACACCACTCCTCACCTGTATATTGTACTGCATGACTCAGTTTCAATAAAACATTTATTAGAGCATCATTTTTATTCTTGATTATTTGGATCAAAGCTCAATTGCTCCCATAAAAATAACTCTATTTCCACCAAATTCAGGTCACACACAACTGTTCTAATGATTCAATTCAGTGCAAGTCATCAAATTAAACTCAGGTCATTACAAAAAAAAATGTAAATAATGAATTATTATGTGTGTTTTGTCAATTCTCAATAAAGTTGAAAATAATTGTTTGTTGATTGATGTTTTACATTTTTGTAGCGGGTAGATCACTTTGACTTGATCATTTTAAAAGTAGCTTGCAAGCTGAAAAAGTGTGAGCACCCCTGATGTAGACTAATGTAAAAGCTGCTGAAGGACAGTGTTTTTTTTAATGATTTCCCTTTGTGTTAAATGTCAGGAAAGCAGGATTTATCAATGCTCCTTTCACTTAATTCATCTGTTTTTAATAATATACTGTTCAAAAGACTCTGGTTTATTAGAAGTTACTGTACACTAATCTTACGGGTTAATGCTAAGTGAATTAGAACTCAGGGATATATGCTTGTTGGTCATATTGTGCTAAATCTCTGTACATTTTCTGGGTTTATTGACAAAAGAAGAAAATACTCATTTCATAGATTTCTCAAAAAATTATTAAAAACCTAAATAAAATTCACATTTTTTCAAATAAAAAAAAATAACTAAATGGTTAAAGTTTATGTACAAACTTCAAAGTTGGCTTGGAAAGGTTCCATTTAAGATTATTTTTAACAACAAAATGAAATGGTTACCAAGGTAGACATTTTTCACTTACTCAGTGTCACAAAGTTCCCCATGGCAATATAAATAATATAAACCAATTCCCATATTTCTTTATCATTCACCAAAGATGAGATAGAGTTCACAAAATTGGGTTGCTAGGGGAAACAGTTTGGTTGCTAGGGAGCAGTCAATGATGTCAACATTTTTTAGTACTATGATTAGCATAAACAAACCCATATTTTTCTGTTTCATTTTGAAGACAGTTTTGCTGCTGTTTCCCAATTATTTTCACTAGCCTTTACAAGTCAATGGTAAATATTTAACCAGTTCTAGAGCCTAGGGTTTATATAATTTTGCACAGTGGTTGGTATGTTCTTGCACAAACTGATAATTTCCATAATTGTGGTTGGTTTGAAGTTTCTATGGGTTTTGTGAAAAAAAAAAAAACAAATAAGAATACCACTATGTTCGCTGCCACTATAAACCAAAGTGACGAAAATCTAAAGAGCAGCGACTTTTCCCTTGTATTTCATCTATATTGATGTGATAAAGCTACACTAAAGCGCAGAATACAGGCTCAACTCTTTTTCTACTAAATCTTGCTGATCTAATCGTGTCCTAAAGTCGTGTTGATGCTTACCTTCAGTTATATGGAACATGTGGTTTATTAGAATTTGAACAGGACATTTTTAGGCAAAATCTGTAAATCACACCTAATAAATTAATATACCTTAATTATATCGTTTTCTTTCATTATACATTCACTCATTCTTTTTTATCTGTTATTCCTTTTCAGGGTTACAGGGTCTCACTTTGGGTGAAAGGTTGAATACACACTTAGAGAATTCAATGACACCTAATTAACCAATTAACCAATCAAGCACAGGGTGAACATGCACACTCCTCTTAGAAAGCCACAAAGCCATCTTCACACTGATGCTTTGCACACAGTGTCGACATTAATTCAATTATGATAATAATATGCCCTGTTTTATACATCATTGTTTCAAATAATTTTGTCAGGAATTCCCATATTTCTCTATTTTATAATTCATCCATTCATGATAATGCACCATGTTTTAATTAAATGAATGCATAAAATCTGTCCATGGAGTACCCCCGCCTCTCACCCAAAGGGACCCCGAAAGGGAACAAGCGGGCAAGTAGATGAATGAAAAAAAGAAAAAAATACATTGTGACTTTTAATTCAGCTTAATTGTGTGCATATGTGTATGATATTATGAAATTATATTAAAATGATTATTTGTATATTCTAAAAGAACAGAAGCTCTTCATCGAAGATGGTGGTGAAACGATACCTTACGTCTATGTGAGGGCACTATGAAGAAAGTCTCAATGGCATGTTTACTAAGGAAAGCGTGTCTCTCGTGGCCGAGTCCGGGCTCCACTTCATAATCTCCATTCAGACACTCCAGCGTTGCCCTGGTGATGTGCACCTTCCTGTCGGGGAGGGGCGAAAGGCACATGTTGATCTTTCTGCTTATGAAGTTAGCCTCAACATAGGTTTATCTGGATGCTGACCCTGGCAGTCCTCCTGCTTCCATCATGTTGGCTAGTGTGACATCATTGGACCAGACGTCATACTGCCACTTGCGAAGACCAAGAACTCCACAAAGTACACGACCGGTGTGCAAACCCACGCGCATGTTCAGATTTACCTCCGTAGCTTCTGCAACAGACCTGTTGAAACAAGCAGGAGAATGATCTCACTCCTGGTTTTTCATTCATACATTTTCCAACACGCTTATTCCCTTTTTGGGGTCACGGGGGTCTGCACATTGTGCGAGAGGCAGGGGTACATCCTCTGACAGGTCGCCAGTCCATCGCAGGGCAACATTCACTCACACATTCACACCTAAGGGGAATTTACATTATATAATTAACCTAACCGCATGTTTTGGGGATTGAGGGGGAAACCGGAGTACCCGGAAGAAACCCATGCAAGCACAGGAAGAACATGCAAACTCCTTCCAGGAAGATCACCGGTGACCTTCTAACTGGAAGGACACAGTGATACCCACTGTTTACGCATATCCGGTTCCAGAATGATTGATTTTCCTTTACAGATAACTCTTCGTTCCGTTTAGTAGTGGGGAGACATACAATATTGTCTGTTTTTAATAGTAAATTATAGATTTTGGATAGTTACCTCGGGGTTGCCAACCCAAACATTATGTAGCATTTCTTTTAGAATGACCTGTGACAAAAGCTGAGTTTCCACCTATTTTTATGAAAATTTGTGAACATCCCTTTTAAAAAAAAACTCTGTGAAGGGCAAGATGCACAAACATTTTTGAAATGTGCATTAAAAGAATTATGGGCAAAACTAAATTAAATCCAAGCAATGGTAATGTCTGTCAGAAGTAGGGCATAACTAAAGGACAGTTTCATTACACAACATCTGATATGTTTTGGTCATTCTCAAATTCCCTAGCCAAAGTCTGGCATCAAAGTGGTTCGGAATTTTCAGGAAAATGACCAGCTGCATTCTCAAAGAGCAATCTCCTGCCTCCCAAATCAAGACGACATAACTGTGTATATTGCATTTCGTCTATGTGTTCCAAGACTCAAATATGTTATTATATACAAAAATTTTCTTTTGATATTTGGCACCAGTTTATCAGGAAGTGATGATTTTGTTCTCTTGGACTCGTTGGATGGAAACAGTGCTTTAAATATTTATGTTGTATTTAATAACATTTCATTTAAATGAATACCATAATACTGTAAAATATTATAACATTCCTTTTAACTTTCTTTTTGTCATTTGAAGCTAATTTTATGTGTGCCTTAACAATGAAACAACCCTTTTTCAAGATATTATCCTCTATACATTGGTCTTTGTCTGCTGAAGACCGTACCCTGAAACATTTTCTGATTGGGGGTAATATTCGCTGTTCCTGTTCAAAAATACATTTTTGCATTGCAGCATACTTGTTTTTCTTTCTTTTAGATCATGAAACAATCTCACTAGTCCGGGCTTGGTAAATATGAATGAATGAAATTTCTGAAATGTGCAATTACAGCTTAAATATACAGTACATTAAAATGTTCATGTGAATACAGCTCTGTGCCTGGGCTCATACAGGGAACATATAATATAGTTTTTTATGCACTCCTCTTTTTATGCAAACCAGCTCCACGCTATCTTATTAATTAGCTGCTGACCATGCAAACTCATTCCAGGAAGTCACCGGTGAGCCTCGAACCAGCCTCCTTCAAACCGAAAGGCCACAGTGCTACCACACTTTTGGATAAGAATGCCAGAATTTTGTCCAGCCCATTTTGTGTGTGGATTTTTTCCAGGTTTATTATTTTTCCAACCCGCTTATTCCTTTTTGTGCCAGTGCCTATCTCCAGCTGGATGCAGGGCAATATTCATTCACACCTAAGGGGAATTTTAACAATGTATAGATTTATGGATTAAAGAAACTTGATTTTTCTCTGGTTTTCCATTTTTTTCAACTACTTCAACTGTTGTTTCTGAGAGACGTTTTACATGCAAAACTAATGTTTGAGATCTGAGCGTCACCCTGAAACGGATTAGTTTCGTATCTCAGGGTACCACTGTATTATTATTGTAATAGTTTTTAATTCCGTATCCAGAGTTTAGTGTAAAGTTTGATCAAATAGATAACAAAATAAAAATGTTTTTTTTTTCACCAATAGCAAAAGAGTTCTCACATAAATTCATTTGCAAAAAGTGTGCCAATAGGAGTCTAGAAAAAGTTCCCCTCCTCCTCAAAAGCTTCTTATTTCTCCTCCTCATCCCTCACTATAATCCTAGATCTGATGACTGAAGAGTGAGGGAACGCTTGAGAAAGAGAGAGAATGTGTTTCTGTGGGAGTTGTGAGCTCTCTTTCGTGTGTGTGCATATTCTAGCACCTGTGTGAGGTGATAAGAGACCGCTGCAGTGAAAGCTGCCTAAGAATTAAGAGCAGAGAAATGAATCCAGTGTAGGAGATCTAACACACACATGCACAAGCTGACACATGGATGATGGTATTGGGCCTCACGTGATGGTGTCGATCATGTCCAGGCCCATCTCCACACAGCAGTGAGCATGGTCTGCCTTAGGCTGGGTCAAACCCGACACGCAGTAGTAACAGTCTCCCAAGATCTTGATTCTCCTGCAGTGGTTTTCCTGTTAAAAAAAAGGGTATGGTGGAGCTATTCCAGGAGATGAACACTTAAAACAGCATGTGCAAACTGAAGCTATGCATGGTGCTGATGGTTTTCAGAAGCCTGATAACATTTTAACACAAATACTGTTAACAAACTGTTATTGAATAAATAAGAGACATGCTGCTATAAATTAGCATTTTATTTGCAACACTTGCTATGAAAACGCTCCAAAAATAATATATTCCGACTGAATTTTGTTGATGCATCATAGTTTTAAAAATCAGTTTTCATGAGCTGTAAGTAAATTATTTAAACAAATGTTTTGTTCAGATATTTTAACTTTCTAATGGAATTCAAATGACAACTTTTTTTTTATAAGGTTTCAAAGTAAAACTATGTACTGTACATGTATATGCCTTTGTATAATTCCATCTTCTACATTTAATTTTTGTCTGGCTACAAAGAGGATAAATGACTGAGTTAAGAACAACTAAAGTAATGCTGTATTTTATAAAAGGAGAATAAAAAAATCAAAATCCCTTCCATGATGACAGAGTACTCATATTAAGATAAAAATAAAGATACTTTATTGATCCATTCTCCCTTTGAAGAAAGTGTGTTTTAAGGGGCTGATACGCCTAAAAATACTTTAAATCAGTTTTAAATCATTATGTATAGATTACCAATAATGTACTATAACAAATGTTAGAGTCAAGTGTCGTAAAAGAAATAACGTTTATAACGTGGAAAGTGCTGTTCTGTAGCGCAACTTAGAGAAACACAGTGACACGTTCTCAGAAGCGTCTCTCCATCTGTCTGCGCTTGTGCTTGAAACCGTGTTTGTGTCAGTGATTCGTGAAATATCTTGAGAAAGTTATCTTTCATACATAGTATGAAATTTATGTACATATTACGTATTTTGCTTGTGTTTTATTCTGTTTTATTATCATTTATTATATTAACAATGTCTAGATTTAAGGACTGAAGAAACGTTGCACGGATTTGGCGTTTTACATGTAAAACTTGCTTCAAGATACGAACGCCAGCCTGGAATGGATTAATTTCATATCTCGGGGTACCACTGTACTTTACAGAAGGAGATTGTTAGAAGTAAGAAGTTTACTAAAGGAGATCGGAAGAGGTACGTAGTTTTTTTTAATGAGAATGCTGAAGATAAGTAGTTTACAGAAGGAGATTGTTAGAGGTAAGACGTTTACTAAAGAAGATCGCTGGAGATAAGTAGTTTACCAAAGTAAATTGTAAAAATAGACGAATCTTGCATTCCATTGCCTAATAAATAAAAATACCATTAAATTGTTTCAGCAACATAATGACAAGCTGTGGAATTTTTGGAGACAAACTGAAAGATGAAAAGAGGAAGATTGATTGCTCTAGATCGTCATAGGTGCACCATCTGGCACCAAAGGCCAGTGGGGGAAAGTGGGCAACCCCCCTGTCACAGGCATGCCATCTGTGTCAGACATTTCCAAGTTTTGTCTCAATTTTGAACTCGGAGACAATTCAGTTTTTTCAGAGAACTGCCTTTCACATAAAGTCTCATTTTTTTCTGAAGCAGCTAATCTTTGCAGAAGAAACAATAACAGACACGGAGCAAAGAAATGATGGAGGAAAGAAAACAAATGAAGCCAATCTTTTCAAAGTAACAGAATAAAAAATTACATAAAGATCAATAATCATCTGGCAGTACTCAAAGACATCAACAAACTCTATTGAGACAGTTATTTATTATTAACATTATGATTACGCCACCAAGTCACGTCCTTGCGGCCCCACCACAGTGACCATCGGCATCAGAACAAACTGGCAGGGCTACATGTTTCAGTTCATGCACTAACCCCTCAGGTTTCCAAGCGTGGTTTTCCCCTGCCCCCTGTACAGGAGCCTCACACCTGTGAGAGTAGATCGCTGCCCTTTTGGAAAGCGTACTTCCACGTAGAGGTGCTTCACTGACACAGACACTTTCTTATTCTGTTTCAAAGGGCGGGCCTACTTGTACCCTGTCCTACCCTTTGGTCTGTCCTTCTCGGCTCGCACCTTCATGAAGGTCATCGAGCCGGCTTTCGCCACACTCCCTCAGTTACTGGCTTTATTAGCCACATAGCGAGAGCGACCAGTCGGATCAGCCCTTAGACCATCTGGGGTTGAAGGTCAAGAGTTATCTGACTCTTTTTTGGGTCATCTTTTTTCTTGGCATAGAGGTAGAATATCCGGGCCTTGCTTACTGCTCACAAGGTGGCGTATTCTAGACTAGTGGTCATTTTGAAACTCATTCAGAGGCTCCTGGGTCATGTGGCAGTCACAGCCTCAGTAATTCCACTCAGGCTCCTGCATATGAGACCATTTCAGCTATGGTTTCACGCTCGAGTCCTAAGTTGTGCATGGGACTGAGGTTGACAACGTCACCTCATCCTGACGGTCAGGAGCTCTGTATCCTTCCTTCGTGTCTGCGTGACACTTCAGAATACAACATGCTCAGGGTCATTACCAAGGATGCTTCCATAACAAAATAAAATGATGCGTGTGGTTTCCAGCAGGTGTCTGGGTCATGGGCAAGACGTTTAGCCAGACGTCTTCCACCGGTTCATCCAAGGTCAGCATGTGCTACCTGTGTGAGCAACCGGATTGTGGATACACTGTCCAGGTTTTCACCCAGACCAGGAGAACAGTGACTCCATCTCTGGGCTGTTCGGCAGATATGAGAGCAGGTCGGTGAAGCACAGGTGGCCTGGTTTGTTTGTTTGGACAACTCCCATTGCCAGTTGTTTTCCCTAATAAACCTTCCAGCACAGATTTTGTGCAAAGTCAGGGAGGAAGAGCCTCCAAGTCTCCAGCTCAACAAAGCATGGATCATGGAACTTTTGTTCATACCCAAGGTCCTCTTACGGTACCGAAGCTCTGTCTTGGGAGGAGGCAGATTCAACCGTCAGCTCAGGCAATATGTGGACAGAACCCCGTGGTTCAGGAACTCACAGCAGTTTTTCGTATGTTTCTGGGGAGAGCGTCTGGGGCACACTGTCTCCAAGCGATGACTAGATCACTGTATTGTGGAAGCTACCCAGCTCAATTTGCAGGCTTGTGAGAATCCCTGCCCCCTTAGTTAAGGGCTCACTACACACGCAACATACTGTTTTGTGTGCACTCCACCATATGGGACTTAACGATATGAGAATTAACCAAAATGTTCTAAGCATAACTAAATAAAAACCAGATTACTTCATGTTTTGCTCATGTAAATGAAAATAATCACATGGTTGAACAGCCAATCAGCAAGTGAGTACAGAAAGCACATAAGAAAAGTTTCAATCTGCTAAAACTGAGGCAGTTTACTAGAAGTTTATTCTGTAGAATGCTTTTTATATAGAATAGTTTTTGAGTGAGTTTTATTTACACAGTTTTTTACACTGTATGTACTGAAAAGAGTTTGAGATAAGTGTTGTAATAAAACTGGAAAGTATTCATAGCGCTTCACTTTTTCCACATTTTTTTATGTTACAGTCTTATTCCAAAATGCATTAAATTCAGTTATTTCCTTATAATTTTACACACAATACCCCATGATGACAATGTGGAAAAAGATGTTTTGAAATAGTTGAAGTTTATTAAAAATACAAAACCTGAAAAATCACATTTACATAGATATTCACAGCCTTTGTCGTGAAGCTTTAAAGTGAGGTACATTCCATTTCCACTGATCATTCTTGAGATGTTTCAGCAGCTTCATTGGAGTTCACATGGGGTAAATTCAGTTGATTGGACATTATTTGGAAAGCCATACACCTGTCTATATAAGGTCGCAGGTTAGACAGTGCATGTCAAAGCACAAACCAAGCATGAAGACAAAGGAATAGTCCGTAGACCTCCGAGACATGATTGTCTCGAGGCACAAGACTGGGGAAGGTTACTGAAAAAGTTTCAATGAGCACAGTGGCCTCCATCATACGTAAGTGGAAGATGTTTGGAACCACCAGGACTCTTTCTAGAGCTGGCCGGCCGTCTAAGCTGAGTGATCGGGGGAGAAGGGCCTTAGTCAGGGAGGTGATCAATAGCCCGAGGGTCACTCTGTCTGAGCTCCAGAGTTCTTCTGTGGTAAAGGAGAACCTTACAGAAGGACAACCATCTGTGCAGCTTTCCACCAATCAGGCCTGTATGGTAGAGCGGCCAGACGGAAGCCACTCCTTAGTAAAGGGCACATAGCATCCCACCTGGAATTTGCCAAAAGGCATCTGTAGGACGCTCAGACCACACGAAACAAAATTCACTGGTCTGATGAGACTAAGACTGAACTCTTTGGAATGAATGCCAGGCGTTAAGTTAAACCAGGCACCACTCATCACCAGGCTAATACCATCCCTACAGTGAAGCGTGGTGGTGACAGCATTATTCTGTGGGGATGTTTTTCAGCAGAAGGAACTGGAAGACTAGTCAGGATAGAGGGAAAGATGAATGCAGCAATGTACAGAGACATCCTGAATGAAAACCTGCCTCAGACTGCTCTTGATAACCCAAAGGACAATGACCAAAAGCACACTGCCAACAAAATATCAATGGAGTGGCTTCACAACAGCTCTTGATTGGCCCAGCCAGAGCCCAGACCTAAATCCTATTGAAAATGGCCGTACAGTGTCATACTCCTGTTCTTTTAATCCTTTTGAATAATGCTTCACATTTTGCTTCCTTTACTTTCACTCAAAAGGTTTTTTTTTGTTCTTTCTTGTGATTGGTCTACTGCCTAAATTACTCTCAGGTGGATCTTGTAAGTCATTAGCCATTGTGCGTATTTATAGCCCTTGTGTTTACATCTGTGAGTCAAGCTGTGTCATTTGATAATGCTCTTGCAGAAACTCATGACGGATTTGTTTGTTTTTGTTTTACTACTCAAATGCATGAAATGAAAAGTAAAGCCTATTAATTTAAGCCAATTCTTCAGAAAAGTCTATAAATTATATTTCAGTTTAAGGGCATCCAAAGCATTCTATGTTCCGTTTCAGTTGATGGTGTAGATGTATGTCAAGGCTTCGACGACGTGAACGGTTGATCTTGGGAGGACAGACCGAATATATAATGTGCAATTAATTTGCGAGCGTAGGTGATTAGCAATCAACCAGATATAAGAACTGGGCACATCCTAGACTCATTCTACCGAGCCTACTAGTACAGGTTCTATCCTTTGGTCTTGCAGACCCCCCTGGCACCTTTTTTAAGGTTGTGAGGGCCTCCCTCGCCCCACTAAACTGGGCGGGTGTTCGCATCCTGGACTTCCTCCACAACTGGCTTTTATTAGCCTCATCTTGAGACCAGTTGATTGAACACCTGGGCAAGGTTCTTCGGCACATACTTGGATCCATTTAGAAGGTCAACTGGGAAAAGAGACGTAGGCGATAGAATGCATCCGTGGGCTTCCTCACTCCGGTGTTCCCCTTCGGGAATCGTGAAATGCAAGGTCATACCACAGACGCCGGTTCGACCGCCGTGTGCACTTCCAACTGAGGGTCCAATACTGGTGTTGCGGTGCTTCTGCCCACTTCTCCAAGGTCATCATGTGCTTGTCAGGACAAACAGCATCACAGATGTAGCATATTTCTACCAGCAGGGCGGTGTACGCTTCTGTGCTCTGCACTACCTTGCCCAACAGCTGCACCTCTGGAGTCAAAGTAGACTTCGGGTGCTCAAGGCTGTCACTTTCGGGTGTGTTCAACTGGATTGCGTGTTCACCGTCTAGGTTCTACCCCACCACAGGAGAATGGCGATTCCATCCAATGACTGTCCAGCAGATTGGGACACTTTCGGTGTCCCAAGATTGTTTCACAATCCTCTTCAGAGAGTGATTATCCCTATTGCTTGTGCACCACATCTTTTCCTTTCCTTACCTCTCTATGAGATTGTTCTTGGACATAGAGGTCTTTCCCTCCTTGTGAAAGGTGTCAATGGCCATCAGCAATCTTCCTCATGAATACCTAGCCTACAGAAGAGGACTGAGAGAAGGGCTTTTTCAGGTGTTTTAGATAATTGTCTGATTAGAGTGTGGCAGTGTCTTCAATGTGCAACCATTTCATAATATTCTAATTTTGAATTTGGGGTTTTCATTCGTTGTCAGTTATAAAAATCTAAATTAAAGAAATACTCAATAGAAATATGCCAAATTGCAAGGAAGGGATGTATACGTCATACAAATTTCACACGTTTAATGGAATAAAGAAATAAATCTTGATATTCTAATTATAGGAGCAGCACCTATAGAAGAAGTTTCTTTCTTTACATTTTTTGTCTGCAAACAGTTACTGTCACATTTTTTTGTTTGTTTGTTTTGACCCCTTTAAAACATAGATGTGAAATGTTGGCAAGCTTTACAAATCATCTTTACACATTTGGAGATAAAACCTCAAACTTCACTTACAGTAGCAAGCTCGTCAAATTTGCCGAAGAGCTCATTGAGCAGTTTAACCAGTTCCTGAGCTGTACACTGGGATGCCAGACTGGTGAAGCCCACAATATCCGCAAACAAGATGCTGTGAGAAAGAAAACAACAAGTTATTGCCATTTACCTGACTTCAGATTGTTTTAGGCTTGTGCAAGAACCTTAACTATGTCTCATTTTGGTAGAATTGTAGCTGTTTCATCCTTTCTGTTAGGTGACTGTTGAACTGCACGCCTACACAGTAAGAGTCAAATTAAATTAGCAGCTAGCATTCGGGACCCCTCTGAATTGAGTTAAATTAGGTCAGTGACAGAGATGTTAATGAGGAAACTAAGAGTATTTAAGTGATTTATTTTCTTTTATCATTATTGTTAACACGCAGAACTGCTTAAATAGAGAGCACATAAACAAAAGGTAAACATGACTCGAGGGTCATTTTAACCCTTTTTAGACCTGAACTAAAACCTGAGTAGTGCTCATTTAACTCTGAGTGTAAAATAACCACCACTTAACCCAAAGTTACCGAAGGGTTCCCAAGTAAGGAACGGGCGCAGCAGTCTAAAAGTGTATCATAATAATTATTATATATCTCATCATAAAAATATCACTAATTATACATTTCTCAAGTAACTATTGCTAAATTGATTAAATGTAAAACAAACAGAAGACCATAAAATGCTCACAATAGATACAGCTGGAATGTTATTAAAGCTACAAAAGTGTTTAGAGAAATATTCTAGTTTCTTTACTAGTAACTATATCTCTCAGTCCCTATACTGGAGGGATAATAATAATATGCATGTTTTATGAAGATTTTTCCACATTTTAAAGTCCACATTTTATAATATCAGACAGTAACACTGGTCAGGGTGGGCACAAGTGTTCAATGGGTCAGAATTAGCAGAAATGATCTTTTATTATGATTACAGTGTTGCAAATCTAGGTTGTTTGTTTGTTTGTTTGTTTTACAAAAAAACTGGTGTATGATTAAAATGGATTTTTCCCACACACTTAAAAATAATGATGCAGATGATAAACAAATGATTCAAAACAGACTCTACTTGCTTTTCCATATTTTATATGAGCTTCATATCTTTAACAATACACATGCTGTGGACCGTCAACATCTTGAAGCGGAGCTTGGCCAGGCCCCGGTTCAGACGCCTCAGGTCCAGGATTAGTCGTAACCCGCCTGACCTTTTGGGTACCAGAAAGTAAGGGCTGTATAGTGAGGCTGTGGAACAGGGGTCTAACACATCTCGAACCTAGGGGATTTCACGAACTGAATCGTGTAGCCCAGCCAGATTGTCCAGAGGACCCAGCAACTGACCCCGGGAAGCTTCCGCTAGGCTCCCAGGTACGCAGGCAGGGGTCCTACGTTGGTCATGCCGATGAGGGCGGGGCCGCACGGATGCGGGCTTGGAGGCGGAATCACCAGGGCGGGGCCCTGGGTGCTGGTGGGTGGCTCTGTGGGGGCTTCTACAGCCATGTCCACCGACCGGGCCAACAGGCTCGTCAAAGTATGGGTGCCGCAAGGGGTGCCGCCGTCCCGGAGGACAGCAGCGAAGTCGTGGTGGCCTTCCCCCTTCAAGGGGGAGTCGGGTCGAGTAAAGACCCTGAAAGAGCCAACATTTCTTCTTATGAAAGAAGACTGCACCTTCCGGCGCTCTGCGGGGTCTTCCTCAGGCTCCTGGCCGGAGGCTTGGACCATGGCAGAGGGTGCTTTCTCTCTGGCAACCAGCAGGCGGAGAGGGTTCCAACCGAGCGCTTCGGAACCGCGCTATTTACAGCGCAGAACCAAGCTCGCCCAGACCCTCCGCCTACTTCCTGATCGTGGAGACCTTCAACGCAAAGTCTCCACGGCGGCGCCAAAGAGGCCATCTGGGAAGGAGAGTGCAGGAACCGCGTACGGTCCTTGGACATCATAAACCATAGATGGAGTTCTTGGACCACAATGTGGACATCGAGTCTTGAACAGACTGTTGGCTGCCACCACCCTGGTACATGTCACGGAGGACTTTGGCCTGAGGACCTACAAATCGCCGTAGCATGTGAGCTGCAGCAGCTTGACCCGTAACTGGACTGACGAAAAACTTCCCGGCTTTGGAAGGGGCACCCTGACAAACCCAACGAGACGCAGCCTGGTCGGGGTGGATGTGCCGCGACAGCTGCTCCACTCATGGAAACACAGAGTACCCCCTTAGCTGCTGCAAGCGCCAAAGTGATGAAGGGGGAGGAGCTTCTAACCCTTGCAGACAGGGAGCCTGCCAGAATTTTGAGCTTCTCATGCATCTCCAGGAAGAGAGGAGTAATAATAAAAATTCCGGCATTTGTCCAGAACCAATCATCCCACCGCAACGGCACAGAGCAGGGAGCGGAGGCACCCCCGAGTCAATCGCCGTGGCGGTTTGAGAGCATCGCCGCGACTTCTGGCTTGGCTGCAGCCCCTGAGGGCGGCAGAGCACGAGACACAGAAGGCGGCGCCCTTTCCGATGCAGTGGTGGGAGCAGATCGTCTGTAGGATCATACGAGAAGCCGAGCAATGCCGGAGCATCGCCTGATGCGTGGGGATGACGCGAGGTATCACCTGATGTCATTAGCCCCGCGCCATCAGCTAAAGCCTCGGAGGAACTCCCGATTTGTTGGAGCACCAGAAACCGAAGCTTTGGTGTCCTCTTCCTCGAGAAGGATCTCCTGTACCTCAGTGTGCGGCAAGGCAGAGCGTACACTCGTATTCTTGCTTCACGAGAGCAATGAGGGTGTGTTTGAGCCCCCATCTCAGCCAGGAGTGTTACAGATTTTGCCCATCGCCGTGAAAAATGGACGATTCAGAACAAAACTGGAATACTGACAGGCTCAAGCTGTGAATCAAAGGTGCCGCGGATTGGGAGCTGGCTATCTGGGCTAGCACAAGCTTCACCGTTCGCTGAGGTAAGCAACCTATGATATTTCAGCTGAGAAAAGCGTCGAAATTCAGAGGATGGCACCACCATTCACTCCGAGGAAGAAAGCAGAATGAGTGTGATTGCTCATCATCTACACTCGCAAATCAATTAATTTGCCCGTTAAATATTCAGCACCACCTCCCAATATCGGTAAATCCTCTAGTCGAGCGACTCGAGATTCGTCTACGTTCTTGACTGTAAGGTAACAATGGTTTTCTCACTTGAACTATTGTGCCCATTCAACTCAAATCAGTATCAAACATACAAAATAGAATAATTTACTCTACGAAAAACAAATATTTCATGTCAAAGCTATTTATTGATGCTTAATCAAACAAAATGTTTAAAAAGTTGCACAACCTGTCCAGGTTGTACCCCCGCCTCTCACCCGAAGTGAGCTCGAGATCCCATTTCTCCTGTGCTGATACTTTAACTAAAACACATGGACCATGCTTGACCTCCTCAACCTCCATTGCTAATGATAACATTACATATGATTACTGATTAACTTTTACATACATTATTTACACTATTATATGTTTTTATGTAGCAACTTTCATGTCATTTTTGCTCTTGGGGGCCCTGTAGACTGCTGCTGATTCTTTGTATCTAAAAAATGTGATATTGGTGTCAAATAGTAGCTGCATTTCCATCCACCTACTTTTTATGTGCATTTTGGACTATTTCAAAAAAACAAAAACAAAAAAAAAAACCCTGAATGGAACTTTCTATCCGATTAGAAAATATGGGAATAAGTTGGATGGCAACCCATTTAGAAAATAAAATCCCAATACAATGTAATGGTAATGCCTTTTCCTGTCGAAACTGGGACACTATGAGGCAGCATTAATGGTCTAGCAATGAACTGATTTCATTACACAACATTTGAAATGTTGTTTTGTCATTCTAAAATTCCTTAATTAAAGTGTGTCATCAAAGGGGTTTGGGATCATCAACTCCCAAAACCGTCTCAACCGGTGTGTTCCCAAAGAGTAGTTTGCCGCCTTCAAAATCAAGATGACGTGACAACAAATACAGTGGTACCCCGAGATACGAAATTAATCCTTTCCAGGGTGACATTCGTATCTCGAACATTTCGTATCTTGAAGCAAGTTTTACATGTAAAACGCCTAATCCGTGCAACAACTCTCAGAAACAACAGAATAAGTAGATGAAAAAATGGAAAAACAGAGAAAAATATGTAATATGTTCACAAATGTGAAACCTTACCTTGAGTGAAGCGATGTGTCGGAGGAGGGGGAACGGATGCAGAAAACATTACGGCACCACGTATGAAAGTTAACTTTCTCGAATATATTTCACGAATTACTGACACCAACACGGTTTCAAGCACAAGCGGAGACAGATGTAGAGATGCTTCTGAGAACGCGTCACAGGGTTTCTCTAACTTGTGCTACAGGAACAGCACTTTCCACGTTATAAGCGTTATTTCTTTAATGACACTTGTCATTAATAACACACTTAATAACATTGACATAATGTTTCGCTCAGTTAAAAACTGATTTAAAGTGTTTTGAAGCTTATCAGACCCTTTTGCACTGGGGGATAGGAGCACCAGGCCCTGCAAGCGCAGTGCGACATCATACAAACAAGCAGATAATACAGCAGAACTGCTTTTGGTTGTTCGTATCTCAAAGCAAAAACTTTCCCGCAAGACCTTTCGTATGTCGTACATTTCGTAACTCGAAGCATTCGTATCTCGAGGTACCAGTGTATTGTGTTTCGTCTACGCGTTCTAAGATGCAAGTAAGTTATTATGTATGAAAAAAGGCCTTCTTCTAACGCACCAACTTTTCAAAGCAACAACACCATTTTTGGGGCCAGGTTATCAAGAAGTGATGATTTGTTCTCTTGGACTCGTTGAATGGAAACAGTGATTTATTCGTGAGTATTTGATAGTTTTGTGCATAACATTAATGTACCTCTTTGGATGAAAACATGGCTAGTAAAACCCTGTCTGTCTCTTGTCCCAAGACAGACATATTTGTGGCAAAAAGCACCCTACAAATGGGGTTAAATGTGTGGTGGCGACTTAGGTGTAGATGTCAATAACCTTCACAAAGGGGAAGCCTGTGGACTTCAAATTTAAATGCCATTTTCAAAGGTCTGCCACAAAATCTGAAGACATTTCAACAGAGGCCTAAGCACAGGGTTTCAGTCAGGTCAATGGCAGATAAGATTAATATTTGATGCCAGTTTGCCTTAAATCTGGTGCCAAGTTTGCATAACTTTCAGTGAAAGTCATAGAAAGTTACGTGCTTGTTTCCTCTTTGACTCATAAATCTATTGACTGGAGCAGATCATGGCTGGCATGTGAGTAAGTGTGTGGGATTTTTGTTAATTTGCCCCAGCACTCCCTCGCATCGGCTGAGTCTCTGTTGTGTATGATTTGCATGTGGGGAAAGTGTGGGTTAATTGAGCAGCTCTTGAGTTGATGGCTCTAGCGCTGTGGGCACTGCACGTACTGTGCCAGCTTTGGTTTGGAGCCAGACTTAGACGACTAAGCATGAGTGGAGAGCTGTTGACTCTTATTGACTCACTGATTTAGAATCCGTAATCACAATCTAAGCACAATGAAATTGACTCTGTCTGAAAGCATGAAAAAGCCTTTGACTGTAGAGCTCTCATCCCTCATTCACTGATCGAGTGTGGCTTTTCACCATGAATGATTGCTCTCATAAACTACACATGCTCTTGTTGCTCTCAGCGTCTCTATACCTGACATTGTCGTGCCGCTGGATGTATATCTTGTGGAAGATCCGTTCCGGTGGCTTCAGGAAGTCCTCTTTCATTTCCATGGCAACATTTCGGGGCAGCAGGCTCATCAAGAGACGTTCCTGTTGATCACAAATTTGGGTAAACAGTTAAGTTTATGTCGTAATGAAATCGTTCATTTACGAAAGAGTGGTGGGGAGGCTCATTGTAGATTTAGTAACTAAAGTGCATTTTTTTGAGACAGATGTTGACCACCTACAACAGAAAATGTCTCTCTAGAACAGTACAGGTAATTGGTGAATGTGACAAACCACTGCTTAAATTTTAGAAGCCTCATCCATCCTCAAACTCACTGAGAAGAGTCAGAATCATACATGCTAGAAAAATCAAATAAAGTCTATGCTACAACCTTTTTCACACCACAAACTGGTGCTCAGATGCCTCATTAGAGAACTGGTTTTTATCATAAAAGATTCATTTATTTATTAATCAATTCATTTTCCAACCTGGTTATTCCCTTTCGGGGTCCCTAGGGTCTGTCAGCGCACATTGGCCAAGAGGCAGGGGTACACCCTCTACAGATCACCTGTCCATTGCAGGGCAACACACACATTCATATCTAAGGGAATTTTAGATTATTTAATTAACCTAACCGCATGTTTTGGGGATTGCATGTAATTCAATACTTGGAAGACAAATTAATTCAGTACAAATTAATTCAGTACCCGCAAACATTTCAACAAATTTTTGTTAGCAACATTGAACTGTGCATATTTACAATGTCATCAAATTTAGGAAATAAAAATGCTTTTCAAAATAAGCAAGGATACACATATTCACATAGATGTGAGAGTATTTGTATGTTCAAAACCTTTTTGTCTGTTTTAACAATAGCCAGTTTCTGGTTTAGTCCCAGTGGGTCATTTTTAGTGCTCACAGTACAGGGTTCTCAACATTTTGTCACACTTCTGCATGAGATCAGCCCTCCCTGACTGACATTTCATTAATAGGGGACATGTAATAATAAAAGATCATTTGATTTGTACTGTGATGGACTGGCGACCTGTCCAGGGTGCATTGGGGATAGGCTCCGGCAGACCCCCAGGTTGGAAAATGAATGAATGAAAATTTGTATTAAGAAGCTTAACTAACAGTAGCATTAATAACTGGGTTATGTTTGAATCTATTAACTAATGCAGTGCTTTCAATTCCATTTATTTTCACTTTTATATACCCTGGGTGTTCACCTGAACAATAATCTGGACTGGAGCACTAAACTGATGCCCTGTACAAGAAAGGCCAAAGCCGCCTCCATCTACTGAGGAGACTGAGGTCTTTCGGTGTGTGCAGGAAATTATTACCTGCATTTTATGACACTGTAGTAGCCTCAGCAGTTCTCTACGCTGTTGTGTGTTGGGCAGGTGGCAGCACGGACAGAGACTTAACAAGCTTGTCAAAAGAGCTGGTTCTGTCCTGGGCTGCAAACTGGACACCATCGAAGAGGTGGCGGACACATAGACATCCATTATGGACAACCCCTCCCACCCCCTTAGCAGCTCCTTCAGCACTAGAATGTTACACCACCGAGGCAAGAAGGAGCACTTCAGTCGCTCTTTACAATACATCATCACAGTAACACTTAAATGTATGTGTACGCAACTCACAAATATTCTGGTCACATGACATTAATGTTTTGACAGTAATGTTTTTGCATATAGGTTTTGCGATTTCTCAATAAAACAAAACTGTATTCTATGTGCAATATTTTTCAAAACAAGAGCAGTCCTTTTTGTTTTCTTAAGATTATGTGCAATATTATGTTTTTGTTTTGTTTTTTTACACACTAAATTTCTATTATTATTATTATTATTATTACTTCTTTTCAATTTAAAAATTTTCAGTACTTAATGCCTATATGTTTGGCTTCTCGATCCCATGGATCCTGCAGTTCGTTGTTGTTGGTGTAAATGTCCTTATGCTGTTTTACAAACAGAATTTCCCCATTGTGGGATTAAGTCCATCTTATCTTATGTTATCTTATCTTATATCACCTGATCACACATTAAGATCCTTCTGGATTGATTGAAGCTAGACTGGTAAGTGTATAGAAGCTGAGTTGGAAATAAAACCTGAATGGCTTCAGCTCTCCAGGAATAACATTAGATATTCATCCAGAAGTCAATCTGAAAGTACTGGAGTATGAGGTAACGAAAGTGCACAGAGGAAAATCACACAGTGGTTAAATGCAGAAGTGTCAGAGAGATAGCCACCATGCTGCCAAAGAACTAAATTGTTAACTATTGATTTACTGTAAGGATTAGATGAAGGCATTTTATCAAGCAAGCTTATCTCCATCTTCAGCATAAGCTCATCGGAATTTTCAAATTGACACTTCAACTGACTTTCTAAAAATCTTATGACAATTTCATCAAACACTCAACGGTTCTCAGTCGGAACTATTTTTGGAACTCTTCTTGACTCCTCAATGAATTATATTGAATGCTTGCATGTTTCTTTTTATATGCTCTACATGTAAAACATTTGCACCACTTTGAAATTGCTTGTAAACTTCATCATATACCAAGATACTTGAGGTATCTGTCTAGAAAAAAGAAAAACAGTGTCTGTTCTTGGGGTAACACTATAGAATACTCTTCCTTAGTTATACATAACAAAGAGGCAGCTACTACAGAACTAACCGGGCTTCTGGGAGTTTTTGCTAGAGATTTCCATGATGGTGATTAGGTGATGAGGTAAGCACTTGTAGGTGAACTTGATCAGAGCTGTGAGTGGAATTGCAGGCTCAGACAAGGGAGTGTTATGATTGGCCCAGAGCAAATTTATCTGACTACAAACATACAGCCAAAGCCATGAACAACATTCTTCAGCCTAAAGAAGAACAAGAAGTACTGGAAGTGTTCCTGGGATTACACGAAGAGACAGGAGGATGTGAGAAAGATACTTCCAAAGAAGATCTAGCGTTAGTTCTCCAAGACTCAACCTCCAGCAGAGTTCCTTCAGAAATCGTGTGCTAGTGCAGCTTAAAGACTTGCTGTGGTTTTAAAATAGTGTTGTGACGTTCGCGAATGAATCAAATCTTTTGAACGGCTCATTAATATGAACGATGGGAGCCGAGTCATGTTTGGTCAGGAGCCGTTCTCCTCTGGGGGGAGCGGGATGAATGTAAACCTCTATGACACATGTGTCAAACTCTAGGCCCACGGGCCAGATGTGGCCCGCCATGTAATCTAATGTGGCCTGCGAGAGCTTAAAAGTTTTGAGTGTCTAACAATAAAAAAATGAAAAAAAGTACATTTCCCACAATGCCTACGGTAGCCGTGTTTCCGCATCCATACTCACGAGTGAAACTGCAGAGCTGCCAACTCTCACACATTGAACGTAAGACTCTCGCATTTGAGTGATCTCTCACGCTACACCTCCGATTTCTCACGCTAAAATAAATTTCAAGATGTGAAATGGGTGGAGCTAATAGTTTATATGTGATCTGTTTCTTGAGCCTGATGATAAAAGATGATGATCGATATGCATCGTCTTCAGTCTGTGAGGGTTTTTTTTTCGCTAAACAAATGACAAAAATGCTATTTTTCTTTATTCACTTTTATACAGTTTGATCCTTCATTAATGGAGTTATGTGGGTTTTCATAAGCTGACAAAAATCAACAAAAATTCTTGTGATTATTTCCATAATAAAAAAATTAACCCCATGCTGGTTTCTTAAAAGTAAAAAAATATTTTAAAAAAGGAGCCCAATGAGCCAGTTATTTGAACGGCTCTTTGAAGTGAACGGATCCCAAAGATCCGGCTCCCTCAAAAGAGCCATAAATCACATCACTATTTTAAAAGCAAAGGGTGGTCAGAGCAATTTGCATAGTTGATGTAAAAAAAATGATTTCAATTTCTTAAAGCATTCTATTTTTGTAATATTTTCCTCACCTAAATAAAACTTTTGTACAATATTGAACACGATGTGGGCTAATAAATTATTTAGTATTAAATATTTATTTAATAATATTCATGCAAGGCATTGCTAAAAAAAATATTCATGTTCCAACCTGCTGATTCCCTTTTAGGGTCACGGGGGTCTTCGGTGCACATTGGGCAACAGGCGGGGTTACACCCTGGACAGGTTGGGGTCCATTGCAGGGCAACATTCACAAATTCACACCTAAGGAGAATTTAGATTATACAATTAACCTAACAGGATGTTTTTGGGATTGTGGGGGAGACCGGAGTACCTGGAGGAAACCCACACAAGCACAGGGAGAACATGCAAACTCTTTCCAGGAAGGTCACTAGAGAGCTTGCAACCTTCTAACTGGTCTACCCACTGTGCCACCCCTTGCTAAAAAAAGAGGTTGTATAAATATTTGTATTGATTGTTTTCTATAAAAACCATAGAGAACTATAACTTTTAGATAGCATGAACATAAACTGACATTTTTTTGTTAAATAACTGCATAACAACATTAGCTTCTTATGACTGTAAGCATTGTGTAGTATGTCATGGAACTTTGTATTTTCTTTTAGTACAATCAAATAACTATTACTTTGCTTACCATAATCATAATAATTTTTAAAAGCCATATCCATCCAGTTGACTTTAAACAGCAGCTACACTGGGTGAGCAGCGAAGGCCATTGTACTGTCATTATCACAACTGGCCTCTTGCATTCCTTGTTATGTTTGTGTTGTTAATTATGAACTTGCACATAGCTGTAATGTGGCCAATCTCAGCGAGAGATCACAGTGTTGAGCTTTAGAGTTGGTTGGCATGGTAAGTTTCCGTGGAAACCAATGCACTTCATTGCCAATCCATGCATCACTAAAAGCAGGTGATAAATGCCTACTCAATGTGCAAACCAGCCAGCCATGCCACCTGTGTTAAAACCCAACTGTCACTCATCTGAACTTGAAGTTGTGTTGACAGCTGGGCTGACAGTTTGTGTTGTCTGCAGAATATTAATCCTCTAAACTTCAACAATAAAAAAGTATGAGCATACTGGCTGAGATCATGAAATACTTTGACTCAAGGTGAATTAAAATAAATAATATTTCCTGGTGCCCTGCGTAGGACTGGCGACCTTCAGGTTGTACCCTCGCCTCTTGCCCAATGTGTGCTGGAGATAGGCACAGTCAGACCTCCGTGACCCCATAAGAAAGGAATAGTCGGGTTGGAAAACGAATGAATGAATATTTCCAGGTCAATCATCGTTGGTGGGTATATAGAGAGCCACACCCAGCCCAGTATACAGCGATCACTTATTATAGATCTTATGATATTGTAATTGATGGCCCATTGGTATGAGATCCCATAATGCAAAACAACAGATCAGTGCTTTCTAGAATGTAAAAACATTGTGGGTGAGGCCACATGCAGAAAGACTAAAACATAATACATACTGCATAAAAATTTAACAAAAAACAAACTAGCGTTACATGTTGCAGTTTTTCTTGACTTCAAATTAGTTTTAGTTTAAATTTTATGAAATGTCTTTCTACAGACAAAGTCTGTATAGTTCCATTTCTCCCACTTATCCCTACCCTCATGTCTGCCCCTTAGTTGGTTCTGAAGGATCAGCAAATGCATCACTTCTGGTAGAATTTACATTTTTAATCATACACAAATGTCACATGTGAACATGTTTTGTGTAAAACTTAGCATAAATTATTCATTCATTCATAAATTTTCTTATTCCCTTTCGGGGTCACAGGGGTCTGTTGGTGATACACCTCCAGCACACATCGGGCGAGAGGCAGGGATACACCCTGGACAGGTCGTCAGTCCCTCATGGGGCAACACACATTCACTCACACATTTACACCTAAGGGGAATTTAGATTAGCATAAATTATGTTTTTGTCATTTAAAAACTTTAACAATTATTAAAGTGAACTATATATTAGAGGTTGACCAATCTGGCCAATGCAGATCTTTGGTGGGCAATTTGTAAAAACATTTTTAAGATAAAAATCTATATGCACAGGCACACACTTTTCACCAGTTTTGGGATGCAAGAATGGATCCAAATATACTAACCTCTTAAGCCCTGAGGCCTATTTTCCGAAAATCCTATACTTTTACTTTTTAAGGCATTTCTCAGCTTTTACAAGGCCTAAACTGCAAATCTTGGTATCAAAATGAAGATAGGTTCTTGGGGAGTGGTATGGATGAGTTAATTTGACAGTCAAGAACACTGGGTAAGAGTAATTGATGTTGGAATGGCCAAAAAATGAACTCCGCCTAAAAAAAAAACACATGTTTCCTCCAATATCTCCTTATTTTACTTATAACGAAGCAAATAAACACAATCAATTGTAACCACTACATGTCAAGAACATCTGTAGCAAGTTTGGTGTTCATACTACAAGAAACTAATATTCTGTAAAGGTTTTGATTGAACAAAGTTCAGGCGTAATCCATGTTGGCACAGTTTGGCACAATTTGGCACAATAATTGAAATATGGAAAAAATCTTGTCCAAAGCTTCAGCTACATTCATAGTCTTCTTTTCTTGCTTATGGGACATGATTTCAGCAAAAAAAAACTCCTAAAGAAACGCTGTAAAAGGGGGGTAGAAGCTCATTTACGCCATCTTGCTGCGCTTTTGGGAACCTTTCATTCACAAACGCTTTCGACGTCGAGCTTCTGCGTGTCCCTACCCCCCGACCATCTGTCCAATCCGGGAGCTCTATATATCACTGGAAAGCTCTGATTCTATGGAAACCAATCAGCTCAACCATTTTGAGACTGACGGATCGCCGACGAATCACACGACGCGCAGCGTGGAGAGACCACCTCTTACGCACGGGGAGTCATTCCATATTTGGTGACGCCATGACGCCACAGAGCTACAGAAATAATCAAAAATGGCGTTTGCGCGAAGCTATCGACCGGACATAACAACAAACGGACTTTTATCGCTATGGAAATAACTTTTTGTTGAAAAAACGGCAAAGGTAAGACAAGATTTACATGCTTGCTTGGTTTTCGCTGGCGTTTTTTCGTGGAACTTTCGCCCCCTGCTCTGAAATACTTCATGCAATGTAAATGAGTTGCATATCGCTGGATTCAGCTGGTTGTTAGCTTTCATTTAATGCCATGGTTTTGGTGTTTCCGTTTATATTGTGGATACATATCGCACATAAACAAAAACGTGGTCATGAATTATACTCCGGACATGTTGTTGTTTATTTGCATGGCGTTCTAGCTGTGGTTAACGGATATGAAATTGAATTAGATACGTTTTTAGAGGAGTTTCCGCTGAACACAACAGTATTTAATATGTGTGGGTTATTCTCAGGGTTCGTGAGCTATGAGTGAAAATGTAACGCACAAGGGGGCAAGTCCCCGGTACCGGGGACTCTCAGGCTTAAGAGGCTAAGTAGATAATTTATTTAAGAGCCTATATCATATATACCAAATAAATTTTGAAAAGTTCATTATTTGGTTTTTGAGGACTCCAACAACAGGTTGAAAAACAAGGTTAAAAAAAAACGTCTAGGTTACTTGTGTAATCCCACGTTCCCTGAAAGATTGATTGGGAATGAATCTCCATGAGAGACTCAGCCGAACTTATATAACGGGCAAATTAATTTGCAGGCTTAGGTGATTAGCAATTCTGCTGGGTATAAAGCCAGGGGTGAACCTACGCTCATTTTCATAGGAGCCAAACCCACTTACCTCTCGGCACCTCAGATCATGGACTTCCAGGTCATGGCTAAGGGATATGTCTTCTGTTCCCTCTTTCAGGAAACGTGGAGTTACCGCAACTAGCCTAGATGTTTCCTTTCAGTCATTTCCTGAGACATATGTCGGTGGAAAACCGGCTGATTGGGAACCCCTTTTTAAAACACTCAAGAGGGTTAGCGCTAAGGTCATAGAAACCTGAATGGTAACTAGAAGCAGAGAAGCAGAGCTTAGCAGGGATGGAAAAGCCATCATTTTTCACAAAGAAGGGGGTGGGGTAACGGAACCTGAGTAGGGAGCTGTATGTGATACACAGAAAGGGAGTGCCTGGGTAGGGACCCAAGTTCTGTAGGGACCAGACCAGATGTTACAAGAGTGCTGCAAGCCACACCCACACTGTTCCCTAAAGGTGACTGCCACCACTCAAGACCACAGAGGAAACGGAGCCCACATCAAGGTTGTAAAACCTGATAAAGGTATTGGGTGTTGACCCAATCTCGCAAGCCTGCTGGATAGCTTCCGCAATGCAATGATCTAACTGCTGCTTGGAGACTGCGGACCCCCAGCGCAGTCCTCCGAAGTATATGAAGACCTGCTGGGAGTTACGGTACTCCCGAGTTGTGTCCAGGTAGACCCGAAGGGCTCGAACCCTGACACAAGGAACCCTGGGCTAGATCTGCCTCCTCCCGGCTGAGAAATCTCACCGTCAGATTTCCCTTCGACAGAGGTGGAAGACAGAAATGGCTGAGGCTTTGATCTTGAGGGATGAAGGGGACAGTCCCTGATCTAACCCCTCCTAGAGAAAGGACGAGAGAAACCCCTCCTGGAGTAACCCCACTTGTTGAGACGACACGGGTGCACTCTACTGATAGACGAGCCTGCACGCTCACATGTCCAGTTCCATCCCGAGAAAAGAGACCACACGCACCAGAGTGAATGAACTCTTCTCCCAGTTGACCTTTAGACCCAGTCAGTTTAAGTGCCAAAGCACCTTGCCCAAGTGTTCGATCAACTGAGACGTGGCTAAAAGAAGCCAGTTGTTGATGATCCGAATGCTCGCCCGACGGAGCGGGGCAAAAGCAGCCCTGGCAACCTTGGAAAAGGAGCAAGGGGAGAGGGCAAGACCGAAGGGTAGGACGCGGTACTGGTATGCTCGGCCCTCGAAACAGAACATTACTATCTGGGATAGCAGAGGACAACACGGGAATGCTAGGTAAGCGACCTACTAATCACTTTAGCACAGTGTCAAGTTGTAATATTGTAAATATTACATTACTGTACTTATATATTGTGTTAAAAGTGCATTAAAAGTCAACAATACCATGGAGCTGCCTTATCAGTATGAACCAATCAAGATGCGGGAAAATGAACTCAAACGTGGAGCTGAGGATAAAGTGCTGAGTTTTACAACACAGTGGACACGTGAGGGAGAGCAAGGAAGCACAAAGGATACAAAGCCGCTGTAACAGATGAGGAAGGCGGGGAGAGCTTCGTTTATGGGCCGATAGACACTAATAAAGGAAGAAGTTACAGAGCTTTTGTCCGAGGAGACAAGGCTAGGCTTAGCGATGGGTTCAGGGTTGAAGTTAGGGAGCACAAACCAATGAGATGAGACAACCCTGAGATGCTGCCTCAGCATCTCCTCTCCACACTAGACCTGAAGAACCACAATGAACAGACTAAATTTTATGAGATCAGTCTCCACTCCGAAATAGCAATTCTCCAGAATACTTTAAATCAGCTACGGAAGCGCAGTTGGGTTTGCATAAATGACAGCACGGTTAGATATACAGATCTCTGGGCATGCTGTACGTGTGAGAGTTTGTGCGCTCCAGCCTGGTGTGATGTATAGAGTGGGTGGTGTTACCTTCTATTCAAGGAGTTTGTTGGGTGGGAGGCGGGTGATTCATGTGCAAACAATTACAACCAATTTCAGTCGCTAAGGAACAAAGGGGAAAGTGTCCTCTCTGCTTTAGTTTGTATGAGTGTGTTTTGCATCTTTCCATCTCATGGTCCTCTACTTCATTTGGAAATCAGTCTGTAATTATCCACTGCAATCTAACCAGAGCTCGGCGAGGGAGATAAGTTATGCTAATGCTGCAATTTGATTCATGTTCTTTATCACTAATACAATCCTCAATGACAGCTGAAGAGTAAGCTCTCTCTGAGAAATAAAATGGGATGTTCCAAAAATGTCTTCATACTTAGCAAAAGGTTTAATTCTAAATGTAGAACACTAGAAAGCACTATTTCTTGAAGAATTATTAATGTATCGTATATGCATAAAGTATTGTTACTAACAAAATTATTTAAATGTTGATCATAAAGGGAAAAACACTATTTCAAAACAAGTAATGTTGTTTTTCAACATTTAACATCACAGCAAACTGAATCGTTGATTAATACTTAGTGGTCTCTGTACGCAATGGTGAGTGTGCCAATCACACGCCTGTTTTCAATTAAGTAGAAATGACCCAACCCAGCTTTTGTTTAATTTTGATTTCAAGTATAATGTTTACATTTCAATAAAGTTAATCATTTTGATAATTTTGGGTTTCAAACAAACATTACAAGTGTTATGACACATAATTTAAAAAGTTATTAAATTAAAATGTGAGAAAAGGCACAACAATCTTTCAGTTTGTTGGCATCTATTGGTGAAAAAAGGGATAAAACTTGGAAGTACAAGACCTGTGATATGGCTTGTATTTTCAAAGTTCTGGAACAAAAAAAAAACAGAATGGTACAAAATCTGTTTTGAACAGTGTATAACAGTGTATTAATTTTTTTGTATGATTTTCATATCGTTTTGACCTTGTCTTTGCTTTTGGCGGGATTTATGAATTTTTATTTTGTCTCAACATTTAGATTTTTGTTGGAAATCATAAAAACTGTTCAAAATGTACAATATTTTTGCAGTAAATAATGACAACATTCACTACTTTTCAGGTTTGTTGTGAAATTATTGTGGAATGTAATGAAAAATATTAAAAAAAAAAAAAAAGTAGTTGTACTACAAAAAATTATATCAAGCATTGATACAAAAAGTTTTCATTCATCTGCTAACCTGCTTGCTCCTTTTCAGGGTCAGCTCGCTTCGAGCGAGAGCCGGAGGAACACCCGGGACAGTTCTCCAGTCCATCGC